>CM062283.1:1691332-1698832 GCA_031216635.1 Dissostichus eleginoides | reverse complement strand
TACAGACCAGACAGCACAGACCAGACAGTACAGACCAGACAGTACAGACCAGCCAGTACAGACCAGCCAGTACAGACCAGCCAGTACAGACCAGACAGTACAGACCAGACAGTACAGACCAGCCAGTACAGACCAGCCAGTACAGAGCAGACAGTACAGACCAGCCAGTACAGAGCAGACAGTACAGACCAGACAGTACAGACCAGACAGTACAGACCAGCCAGTACAGAGCAGACAGTACAGAGCAGACAGTACAGACCAGCCAGTACAGAGCAGACAGTACAGACCAGACAGTACAGACCAGCCAGTACAGAGCAGACAGTACAGACCAGCCAGTACAGAGCAGACAGTACAGACCAGACAGTACAGACCAGACAGTACAGACCAGCCAGTACAGACCAGCCAGTACAGAGCAGACAGTACAGACCAGCCAGTACAGAGCAGACAGTACAGACCAGACAGCACAGACCAGACAGTACAGACCAGACAGTACAGACCAGCCAGTACAGACCAGCCAGTACAGACCAGCCAGTACAGACCAGACAGTACAGACCAGACAGTACAGACCAGCCAGTACAGACCAGCCAGTACAGACCAGACAGTACAGACCAGACAGTACAGACCAGCCTGTACAGACCAGCCATTACAGACCAGACAGTACAGACCAGACAGTACAGACCAGACAGTACAGACCAGCCAGTACAGACCAGACAGTACAGACCAGCCAGTACAGAGCAGACAGTACAGACCAGACAGTACAGACCAGCCAGTACAGACCAGCCAGTACAGACCAGACAGTACAGACCAGCCAGTACAGACCAGACAGTACAGACCAGACAGTACAGACCAGCCAGTACAGACCAGACAGTACAGACCAGCCAGTACAGACCAGCCAGTACAAACCAGCCAGTACAGACCAGACAGTACAGACCAGCCAGTACAGACCAGACAGTACAGACCAGCCAGTACAGACCAGACAGTACAGACCAGACAGTATTCCCTCTGACGTCCCTCTGACATCCTGCTGTTGATCAGTTGTAAAGCAGTTTGTAATCCACGCCTTTGTCACCACGCGGCTGGATTACTGTAACTCTCTCTACATGGGGGTCAGTGGGTCCTCCCTCGCTCGTCTGCAGCGGGCGCAAAATGCAGCAGCAAGGCTTTTAACTGGCACACGGAAACATGACCACATTTCCCCCATTTTGGCTTCGCTCCACTGGCTGCCAATACATTTTAGGATTCATTTCAAAATCCTCTTGTTGATTTAAATCCCTAAATGGCATGACCCCACCATATCTTTCTGAGCTGATACACCCTTACACGCCCAACCGCCCTCTCAGGTCAGCTGATCAACTGCTCCTGAATGTGCCCAGAACCAAGTCAAAGCTCAGAGGGGGCCGTTGCTTCTCTGTAGCAGCTCCCACACTGTGGAACGATCTGCCCCTGCTCATCAGACAGGCTCCCACACTGTGGAACGATCTGCCCCTGCTCATCAGACAGGCTCCCACACTGTGGAACGATCTGCCCCTGCACATCAGACAGGCTCCACACTGTGGAACGATCTGCCCTGCACATCAGACAGGCCTCCACACTGTGGAACGATCTGCCCCTGCACATCGGACAGGTCCCCACACTGTGGAACGATCTGCCCCTGCACATCAGACAGGCCTCCACACTGTGGAACGATCTGCCCCTGCACATCAGACAGGCTCCCACACTGTGGAACGATCTGCCCCTGCTCATCAGACAGGCTCCCACACTGTGGAACGATCTGCCCCTGCTCATCAGACAGGTCCCCACACTGTGGAACGATCTGCCCCTGCTCATCAGACAGGCCTCCACACTGTGGAACGATCTGCCCCTGCTCATCAGACAGGCTCCCACACTGTGGAACGATCTGCCCCTGCACATCAGACAGGCCTCCACACTGTGGAACGATCTGCCCCTGCTCATCAGACAGGCTCCCACACTGTGGAACGATCTGCCCCTGCTCATCAGACAGGCTCCCACACTGTGGAACGATCTGCCCCTGCTCATCAGACAGGTCCCCACACTGTGGAACGATCTGCCCCTGCTCATCAGACAGGTCCCCGCACTGTGGAACGATCTGCCCCTGCTCATCAGACAGGTCCCCGCACTGTGGAACGATCTGCCCCTGCTCATCAGACAGGCTCCCACACTGTGGAACGATCTGCCCCTGCTCATCAGACAGGTCCCCACACTGTGAAAACGATCTGCCCCTGCACATCAGACAGGCTCCCACACTGTGGAACGATCTGCCCCTGCACATCAGACAGGTCTCCACACTGTGGAATGATCTGCCCCTGCTCATCAGACAGGCTCCCACACTGTGGAACGATCTGCCCCTGCTCATCAGACAGGTCCCCACACTGTGGAATGATCTGCCCCTGCTCATCAGACGGTCCCCACACTGTGGAACGATCTGCCCCTGCTCATCAGACAGGTCCCCACACTGTGGAACGATCTGCCCCTGCACATCAGACAGGCCTCCACACTGTGGAACGATCTGCCCCTGCACATCAGACAGGCCTCCACACTGTGGAACGATCTGCCCCTGCACATCAGACAGGCTCCCACACTGTGGAACGATCTGCCCCTGCACATCAGACAGGTCCCCACACTGTGGAACGATCTGCCCCTGCACATCAGACAGGCTCCCACACTGTGGAACGATCTGCCCCTGCTCATCAGACAGGCTCCCACACTGTGGAACGATCTGCCCCTGCTCATCAGACAGGTCCCCACACTGTGGAACGATCTGCCCCTGCTCATCAGACAGGCCTCCACACTGTGGAACGATCTGCCCGCAACAGAAAGGAGCTGGCTTGGAGGAGAATAAGAACCCAGACACGGCGTTTGTTGCTACGTTTGTAGGACTTCCACAGACGGTGCAACGCAGCAATAGTTGTTCCTCCACAGTCAGGACAGAAATAACCAAAACGATCTTGCGTGGAAGTGTAAACAACCTCAACTGTCCGTCAACGGCGCGGCGCGTCAACGGTATGTCTGTTTTGAATGACGCGATAAAACAAACTGCCGCGGTGAAACTTGAGTGATTGGAGCGATGCGACATCGCATCCGATGTGAACGCTAACGCCGGTGCAGACTAACTTAGAGGAGTCTTTACGTGGTTCGGCGTAATGACGTACAACGACCTCCACAACTTCTCTAGTCCTGTTCAGCCACTTGGTAACAACCATCGTTTCTCAGACACCTCAGCTCTTCAGAGATCCCCAGAGGGGTCACTGCTGATGGATTTAATGTCCTAGAACAAAGCGTGATCCGTCTCTTCGTCTCAACCACAGACCTTAGATCAGATAGTTTCAACAACCCTATGGAGAGATCCCATTGGCTCTGAGACCAGGGAACAGGAAGTGGTGAAATGCTGACTCACTTCCTTGAGGACTCATCACTGCACCTTTCTATAGAGACAGAAAAATAAAGACGGAGAGGAAGAGGAGGAGGAGGAGGAGGAGGAGTTTATTGAGGCAGAACTCCCCCCTGCGACTCCTCTCTGCTCCCAGCATGCACTGCAGCACTGATAGTGATGAAGAGCTGCATTACTCCCCCCTCCCCCTCCTCCTCCTCCTCCTCTTCATCACCATGCTGCAGAAACACCAGAACATTAATATCTGACTTCAGATCAGATCTTTTAGTTCTTTAAAGAGTCTCTTTATTGTTCTCATCCTGCCTGAGCTGCAGCTCCTCTTTTCACCCTCTGTCTGAAACCAGAGCCCAGTCTGCTCTGATTGGTTAGCTGGCCGGCTCTGTTGTGATTGGTCAACAGCATAGAGATGTCCCGCCCCTTTTAGCCTGATGTCACAAACATTGTTTTTAAATGAGTAAAAGTATTTGCGTTATACTACGATGTATCCAATAATAAATCTAGAAAATGAGCAGAATAAATAATGACTTCAAAGATTTGCATTCAACGACAATCTGAAACAAATACATGGAAAGCAGATCTAGGATCAGTTCAATGACGTTTAATAAGAAAAGAGGAAACGTTTTACGATTTCTCAGAATTTTCTGCTTACTCTGCGTTTCCTGTACAAGACAGAAAGAAACATGACGCACTTTTATATTTCACACACACACACACACACACACACACACACACACACACACTGCTGGTCACCCTCCATGGTTTTCAATCAGACCTCAGTAATAGTTTTTCTGCTTTGTGAGGAGAAAACTATGAATCTGTGTATCAATCATCACACACACACACACACACACACACAGAGACACAGACACACACACACAGAGACACAGACACACACACACCACACACAGAGAGACACAGACACACGCACACACACACACACACACACACACAGATAGAGACACACACACAGAGACACAGACACACACACACACACACACCCACACACACACACACACACACACACTGCAACACACACTGCAACACACATACACACACAGACACACACACACACATAGACACAGACACGACACACACACACACACACACAGAGACACAGACACACACACACACAGAGACACACACACACACACACTGCAACACACACACACACACACTGCAACACACACGCACATACACACACTGCAACACACACACACACTGCAACACACACACACACACTGCAACACACACACACAGATACACACACACACACTGCAACACACACACACACACACACAGACACACACACACACTGCAACACACACACACACAGAGACACATACACACACACACACTGCAACACACACACACACACACACAGAGACACACACACACAGATACACACACACACACACTGCAACACACACACACACACAGAGACACACACACACACACTGCAACACACACACACACACACACTGCAACACACACGCACAACACACACTGCAACACACACACACACTCACACACACTGCAACACACACACACACACACACACACACAGAGAGACACACACACACTGCAACACACACACACACACACACAGAGACACACACAGTGTGTGTGTCTGTGTGTGTGTGTCTCTGTGTGTGTCTCTGTGTGTGTGTGTGTCTCTGTGTGTGTGTCTCTCTGTGTGTGTGTCTGTGTGTGTGTGTCTCTGTGTGTGTGTCTCTGTGTGTGTGTCTCTGTGTGTGTGTGTCTCTGTGTGTGTGTGTCTCTGTGTGTGTGTGTGTGTGTGTGTGTGTGTGTGTGTGTGTGTGTGTGTGTGTGCGTCACATTCATCTCAATGAACGTCAGCGCGATGCGTTCACTGACTGCTGATCTGTGTAAACACATCACGTCCTGACTCTCATTATGCTAATGCTACACACACACACACACACACACACACACACACACACACACACACACACACACTGAGACACACACACACAGACACACACACTCGTATTGATCCTGGTTGTTCTTCTTCAGGCTCTTTACAAATTGTTGACATTTGAATGCATCACGATGGATCCTCAACGATTTCCTCTGTGTTTCCTCTCTGTTTTCCTCTGTGTTTCCTCTGTGTTTCCTGTTTCCTCTGTGTTTCCTCTGTGTTTCCTCTGTGTTTCCTCTGTGTTTCCTCTGTGTTTCCTGTTTCCTCTGTGTTTCCTCTGTGTTTCCTGTTTCCTCTGTGTTTCCTCTGTGTTTCCTCTGTTTCCTCTGTTTCCTCTGTGTTTCCTCTGTGTTTCCTCTGTGTTTCCTCTGTTTCCTCTGTGTTTCCTCTGTGTTTCCTCTGTGTTTCCTCTGTGTTTCCTCTCTGTTTCCTCTGTGTTTCCTCTGTGTTTCCTCTGTGTTTCCTCTGTGTTTCCTCTGTTTCCTCTGTGTTTCCTCTGTGTTTCCTCTCTGTTTCCTCTGTGTTTCCTCTGTGTTTCCTCTGTGTTTCCTCTGTGTTTCCTCTGTTTCCTCTGTGTTTCCTCTGTGTTTCCTCTGTTTCCTCTGTGTTCCTCTGTGTTTCCTCTGTGTTTCCTCTGTGTTTCCTCTGTGTTTCCTCTGTGTTTCCTCTGTTTCCTCTGTGTTTCCTCTGTGTTTCCTCTGTTTCCTCTACATTTCCTCTGTGTTTCCTCTGTGTTTCCTCTGTGTTTCCTCTGTGTTTCCTCTGTTTCCTCTGTGTTTCCTCTGTGTTTCCTCTGTTTCCTCTGTGTTTCCTCTGTGTTTCCTCTGTTTCCTCTACATTTCCTCTGTGTTTCCTCTGTGTTTCCTCTGTGTTTCCTCTGTTTCCTCTACATTTCCTCTGTGTTTCCTCTGTGTTTCCTCTGTGTTTCCTCTTCATTTCCTCTGTGTTTCCTCTGTCTTTCCTCTGTGTTTCCTCTGTGTTTCCTCTGTTTCCTCTGTGTTTCCTCTGTGTTTCCTCTGTGTTTCCTCTGTGTTCCTCTTCATTTCCTCTGTTTCCTCTGTGTTTCCTCTGTTTCCTCTGTGTTTCCTCTGTGTTTCCTCTGTTTCCTCTGTTTCCTCTGTGTTTCCTCTGTTTCCTCTGTGTTTCCTCTGTGTTTTCTCTGTTTCCTCTGTGTTTCCTCTGTGTTTCCTCTGTTTCCTCTGTGTTTCCTCTGTGTTTCCTCTGTGTTTCCTCTGTGTTTCCTCTGTTTTCCTCTGTGTTTCCTCTGTGTTTCCTCTGTTTCCTCTGTTTCCTCTGTGTTTCCTCTGTTTCCTCTGTGTTTCCTCTGTGTTTTCCTTTCCTCTGTGTTTCCTCTGTGTTTCCTCTGTTCCTCTGTTTCCTCTGTGTTTCCTCTGTTTCCTCTGTTTCCTCTGTGTTTCCTCTGTGTTTCCTCTGTGTTTCCTCTGTTTCCTCTGTTTCCTCTGTGTTTCCTCTGTGTTTCCTCTGTTTTCCTCTGTGTTTCCTCTGTGTTTCCTCTGTTTCCTCTGTGTTTCCTCTCTGTTTCCTCTGTTTTCCTCTGTGTTTCCTCTGTGTTTCCTCTGTGTTTCCTCTTCATTTCCTCTGTGTTTCCTCTGTGTTTCCTCTGTTTCCTCTGTGTTTCCTCTGTTTCCTCTGTGTTTCCTCTGTGTTTCCTCTGTGTTTCCTCTTCATTTCCTCTGTGTTTCCTCTGTATTTCCTCTGTGTTTCCTCTGTGTTTCCTCTTCATTTCCTCTGTGTTTCCTCTGTGTTTCCTCTGTGTTTCCTCTGTGTTTCCTCTGTGTTTCCTCTTCATTTCCTCTGTGTTTCCTCTGTGTTTCCTCTGTGTTTCCTCTTCATTTCCTCTGTGTTTCCTCTGTGTTTCCTCTGTGTTTCCTCTTCATTTCCTCTGTGTTTCCTCTGTGTTTCCTCTGTGTTTCCTCTGTGTTTCCTCAGTGTTTCCTCTGTATTTCCTCTGTGTTTCCTCTTCATTTCCTCTGTGTTTCCTCTGTGTTTCCTCTTCATTTCCTCTGTGTTTCCTCTGTGTTTCCTCTGTGTTTCCTCAGTGTTTCCTCTGTGTTTCCTCTGTGTTTCCTCTGTGTTTCCTCTGTGTTTCCTCTGTGTTTCCTCTTCATTTCCTCTGTGTTTCCTCTGTGTT
>CM062283.1:1673832-1683832 GCA_031216635.1 Dissostichus eleginoides | reverse complement strand
CCATCCATCCATCCATCCATCCATCCATCCATCCATCCATCCATCCATCTTCTCCCGCTTATCCGTGGTCGGGTCGTGGAGGTAGCAGTTCCAGCAGAGAGCCCCAAACGTTCCTTTCCCTGGCCTCATCAACCAGCTCTGACTGGGGGATCCCAAGGCGCTCCCAGGCCAGCCAAGAGATATAATCCCTCCACCTGGTCCTAGGTCTACCCCTCGGTCTCCTCCCAGCTGGACGTGCCTGGAACACCTCCCTAGGGAGGCGCCCAGGTGGCATCCTTACTAGGTGCCCGAACCACCTCAACTGGCTCCTTTCGACGGGAAGGAGGAGCGGTTCAACTCCGAGTCCCTCCCGGATGACTGAACTTCTCACCTTATCCCTAAGGGAGACGCCAGCCACCCTGCGGAGAAAACCCATCTCGGCCGCTTGTATCCGCGATCTCGTTCTTTCGGTCATGACCCATCCTTCATGACGAAGTGAGGGTAGGAACGAAAATGGCCCGGTAGACAGAGAGCTTTGCCTTCTGGCTCAGCTCTCTTTTCGTCACAACGGTGCGGTAAAGCGACTGCAGTACCGCTCCCGCGACTCCGATTCTCCGGCCAATCTCACGCTCCATTGTTCCCTCACTCGAGAACAAGACCCCGAGATACTTGAACTCCTTCACTTGGGGTAAGGACTCATTCCCTACTTGGAGTGGACAGTCCATCGGTTTCCTGCTGAGAACCATGGCCTCAGATTTGCAGACCCCCCCCCCCCCACGACTATGCCTCGAAATCCTATCCATAAAAGCGTCAGCTAAATGCAATGTAATGTAATGTGATGTAATGTGATGTAATGTGATGTAATGTGATGTAATGTAATGTAATGTGATGTGATGTAATGTGATGTGATGTGATGTGATGTGATGTAATGTAATGTGATGTAATGTGATGTGATGTAATGTAATGTGATGTAATGTAATGTAATGTATTGTGATGTAATGTAATGTGATGTGATGTAATGTGATGTGATGTAATGTAATGTGATGTAATGTGATGTGATGTGATGTAATGTAATGTGATGTATTGTGATGTAATGTGATGTAATGTAATGTGATGTAATGTGATGTGATGTGATGTAATGTAATGTGATGTATTGTGATGTAATGTAATGTGATGTAATGAGATGTAATGTGATGTGATGTAATGTAATGCGATGTGATGTAATGTAATGTAATGCGATGTAATGTAATGTGATGTAATGTGATGTAATGTGATGTGATGTAATGTGATGTAATGTAATGTAATGTGATGTAATGTAATGTATTGTGATGTAATGTAATGTAATGTAATGAGATGTAATGTGATGTAACGTAATGTGATGTGATGTAATGCAATGTGATGTGATGTAATGTAATGTAATGTGATGTAATGTAATGTGATGTAATGTGATGTGATGTAATGTGATGTGATGTGATGTAATGTAATGTGATGTAATGTATTGTGATGTAATGTGATGTGATGTAATGTGATGTGATGTGATGCAATGTGATGTGATGTAATGTAATGTGATGTGATGTAATGTGATGTGATGTGATGTAATGTAATGTGATGTAATGTAATGTGATGTAATGTAATGTGATGTAATGTGATGTGATGTAATGTGATGTGATGTGATGCAATGTGATGTGATGTAATGTAATGTGATGTGATGTAATGTAATGTGATGTAATGTGATGTAATGTGTTGTGATGTGATGTAATGAAATGTAATGTAATGTAATGTGATATAATGTAATGTAATGCGATGTGATGTAATGTAATGTGATGTAATGTAATGTAATGTGATGTAATGTAATGTAATGTAATGTAATGTAATGTGATGTAATGAAATGTAATGTAATGTGATATAATGTAATGTAATGTAATGCGATGTGATGTAATGTGATGTGATGTAATGTAATGTGATGTAATGTGATGTAATGTAATGTAATGCGATGTGATGTAATGTGATGTGATGTAATGTAATGTGATGTAATGTGATGTAATGTAATGTAATGCGATGTGATGTAATGTAATGTAATGTGATGTAATGTAATGTAATGTGATGTAATGTAATGTGATGTAATGAAATGTAATGTAATGTAATGTAATGTGATGTAATGAAATGTAATGTAATGTGATATAATGTAATGTAATGTAATGTAATGCGATGTGATGTAATGCGATGTGATGCAATGTAATGTAAAGCAATGTAATGCGATGTGATGTAATGTGATGTGATGCAATGTAATGTAATGTGATGTAATGTAATGTAATGTAATGTGATGTGATGTAATGTGATATGATGTAATGTGATGTAATGTAATGTGATGTAATGTGATGTGATGTAATGTAATGTATTGTGATGTAATGTAATGAGATGTAATGTAACGTGATGTAATTTAATGTATTGTGATGTAATGTAATTTAATGTAATGTAATGAGATGTGATGTAATGTGATGTAATGTGATGTGATGTAATGTAATGTATTGTGATGTAATGTAATGAGATGTAATGTAACGTGATGTAATTTAATGTGATGTAATGTAATGTATTGTGATGTAATGTGATGTGATGTAATGTAATGTATTGTGATGTAATGTAATTTAATGTAATGTAATGTAATGAGATGTGATGTAATGTGATGTATTGTGATGTAATGTAATGTATTGTGATGTAATGTAATGTAATGAGATGTAATGTAATGTAATGTGATGTAATGTGATGTAATGTAATGTGATGTAATGTAATGTAATGTAATGTAATGTGATGTAATGTAATGTAATGTGATGTGATGTAATGTAATGTAATGTGATGTAATGTAATGTAATGTGATGTGATGTAATGTAATGTAATGTGATGTGATATGATGTAATGTGATGTGATGTGATGTAATGTAATGTGATGTGATGTAATGTGATGTGATGTAATGTGATGTGATGTGATGTGATGTAATGTGATGTGATGTAATGTGATGTGATGTAATGTGATGTAATGTGATGTAATGTAATGTGATGTAATGTAATGTAATGTAATGTGATGTAATGTAATGTGATGTGATGTAATGTAATGTAATATGATGTGATGTGATGTAATGTGATGTGATGTGATGTGATGTAATGTAATGTGATGTGATGTAATGTAATGTGATGTGATGTAATGTAATGTAATGTGATGTGATGTGATGTGATGTAATGTGATGTGATGTGATGTGATGTAATGTAATGTGATGTAATGTGATGTAATGTGATGTAATGTGATGTGAGTGATGTGATGTGATGTGATCTAATGTGATGTGATGTGATGTAATGTGATGTAATGTGATGTAATGTAATGTGATGTGATGTAATGTAATGTGATGTGATGTGATGTAATGTGATGTGATGTGATGTGATGTAATGTGATGTAATGTAATGTGATGTGATGTAATGTAATGTGATGTAATGTGATGTGATGTAATGTGATGTGATGTGATGTGATGTAATGTGATGTGATGTGATGTAATGTGATGTGATGTGATGTAATGTGATGTAATGTGATGTAATGTGATGTAATGTAATGTGATGTAATGTGATGTGATGTAATGTGATGTAATGTATTGTAATGTAATGTGATGTGATGTAATGTAATGTAATGTGATGTAATGTGATGTAATGTATTGTAATGTAATGTGATGTAATGTGATGTGATGTAATGTAATGTGATGTAATGTAATGAGATGTAATGTGATGTAATGTGATGTGATGTGATGTATTGTAATGTAATGTGATGTGATGTAATGTAATGTAATGTGATGTGATGTAATGTAATGAGATGTAATGTAATGAGATGTAATGTAATGTGATGTGATGTAATGTGATGTAATGTAATGTAATGTATTGTAATTTAATGTGATGTAATGTGATGTGATGTAATGTGATGTGATGTAATGAGATGTAATGTAATGTAATGTATTGTAATGTAATGTGATGTAATGTGATGTGATGTAATGTAATGTAATGTGATGTGATGTAATGTAATGTGATGTAATGTGATGTGATGTGATGTGATGTAATGTAATGTATTGTGATGTAATGTGATGTAATGTGATGTGATGTGATGTAATGTCATGTAATGTGATGTGATGTAATGTAATGTATTGTGATGTAATGTGATGTAATGTGATGTGATGTGATGTAATGTAATGTAATGTGATGTGATGTAATGTGATGTAATGTAATGTGATGTGATGTGATGTAATGTGATGTAATGTAATGTGATGTGATGTGATGTGATGTGATGTGATGTAATGTGATGTGATGTGAAGTAATGTAATGTGATGTGATGTGATGTAATGTGATGTAATGTAATGTGATGTGATTTGATGTGATGTGATGTGATGTAATGTAATGTGATGTGATGTAATGTAATGTAATGTAATGTGATGTGATGTAATGTGATGTGATGTGATGTGATGTGATGTAATGTAATGTGATGTGATGTGATGTGATGTAATGTGATGTAATGTGATGTGATGTAATGTGATGTGATGTGATGTAATGTAATGTAATGTAATGTAATGTGATGTGATGTGATGTGATGTGATGTAATGTAATGTAATGTGATGTGATGTAATGTGATGTAATGTAATGTGATGTGATGTGATGTGATGTAATGTGATGTAATGTAATGTGATGTAATGTAATGTGATGTGATGTGATGTAATGTGATGTAATGTAATGTGATGTCATGTAATGTGATGTAATGTGATGTGATGTAATGTAATGTGATGTGATGTGATGTAATGTAATGTAATGTGATGTAATGAGATGTAATGTAATGAGATGTAATGTAATGTGATGTATGTGATGTAATGTAATGTAATGTGATGTAATGTGATCTGTTGCCGAGGGGACAACACCGGGGTTACACATAGAGCCAGTTGAGAGAGAGAGTCACTGTGGAGACACTTTTGTTATGTGTGTGTATTTGATCTGTGATTTAATACAGTTTACAGTTTAACTGAATGTTTTTGCACTATAAATATGTACTTGTTGTAATATTTTGTAATGACAATTAAGTATTTATATTTGTGTTCATATTTTAGTTTCACGATGCTTGACAGAGTTTTAAAGGAACTGCGTCCGCTGTGTGTTTTACCGAGGGCAGATACAATCAGGGAATTTGAATTTTTTTCGAATTATTTTGTACCCACAATGCCTCTACCTCGTGTGGTATAGAGTGTCTTCCTGTGATTTAATGATGAGTCACTGATGAAGATCACAGCTCGTCTTCATCACAGCTCGTCTTCATCACAGCAGACACTCTGCAGAACAGAGAAGAACAAACACTGACATATATCTGTATAAGGCCTGATCAGTGTGTGTGTGTGTGTGTGTGTGTGTGTGTGTGTGTGTGTGTGAGTGTGTGTGTGTGTGTGTCACCATGATTTGTTGCAGCTGACAGATGGAGGTAATCAGTACGGTCCCCGAGAGATGATATCCAGCTTATTATCACACTCACACACACACACACACACTCTCTCTCTCTCTCTCTCTCTCTCTCTCTCTCTCTCTCTCTCTCAGGGACCGTACTGATTAATATCTCACTAACGTAATGCAGCGCTCCGTACCTACAGTTTAGTTTAAATAAGAATAAACCTTTAACCTCTTCTCTCATAAACCAGAAGAGGAGCTGTTGTTAGCGTTGTTAGCATTGGGAGCGTTGTTAGCGTTGGGAGCGTTGTTAGCGTTGTTAGCATTGGGAGCGTTGTTAGCGTTGTTAGCGTTGGGAGCGTTGTGAGCATTGGGAGCGTTGGGAGCGTTGTTAGCGTTGTTAGCGTTGTTAGCGTTGGGAGCGTTGGGAGCGTTGGGAGCGTTGTTAGCATTGGGAGCATTGGGAGCGTTGGGAGCGTTGTTAGCGTTGGGAGCGTTGGGAGCGTTGGGAGCGTTGGGAGCGTTGTTAGCATTGGGAGCATTGGGAGCGTTGGGAGCGTTGTTAGCGTTGGGAGCGTTGTTAGCGTTGGGAGCGTTGTTAGCGTTGTTAGCATTGGGAGCGTTGTTAGCGTTGGGAGCGTTGTGAGCATTGGGAGCGTTGGGAGCGTTGTTAGCGTTGTTAGCGTTGGGAGCGTTGGGAGCGTTGGGAGCGTTGTTAGCATTGGGAGCATTGGGAGCGTTGGGAGCGTTGTTAGCGTTGGGAGCGTTGGGAGCGTTGGGAGCGTTGTTAGCATTGGGAGCATTGGGAGCGTTGTTAGCGTTGGGAGCGTTGCTAGCATTGGGAGCGTTGTTAGCGTTGGGAGCGTTGGGAGCGTTGGGAGCGTTGTCAGCGTTGGGAGCTTTGGGAGCGTTGTTAGCGTTGGGAGCGTTGGGAGCGTTGTTAGCGTTGGGAGCGTTGTTAGCGTTGGGAGCTTTGTCAGCGTTGGGAGCGTTGGGAGCGTTGGGAGCGTTGTTAGCGTTGGGAGCGTTGGGAGCGTTGTTAGCGTTGGGAGCGTTGTTAGCGTTGGGAGCGTTGGGAGCGTTGTTAGCGTTGGGAGCGTTGTTAGCGTTGTTAGCGTTGGGAGCGTTGGGAGCGTTGTTAGCGTTGGGAGCGTTGGGAGCGTTGTTAGCGTTGTTAGCGTTGGGAGCGTTGGGAGCGTTGTTAGCGTTGGGAGCGTTGGGAGCGTTGTTAGCGTTGTTAGCGTTGTTAGCGTTGGGGCGTTGGGAGCATTGGGAGCGTTGGGAGCGTTGTTAGCGTTGTAAGCGTTGGGAGCGTTGTTAGCGTTGGGAGTGTTGTTAGCGTTGGGAGCATTGGGAGCGTTGGGAGCATTGGGGGCGTTGTTAGCGTTGGGAGCGTTGTTAGCGTTGGGAGCGTCGGGAGCGTTGGGAGCGTTGTTAGCGTTGGGAGCGTTGGGAGCGTTGGGAGCGTTGTTAGCGTTGGGAGCGTTGGGAGCGTTGGGAGCGTTGTTAGCGTTGGGAGCATTGGGAGCGTTGGGAGCGTTGGGAGCGTTGTTAGCGTTGGGAGCGTTGGGAGCGTTGGGAGCGTTGGGAGCGTTGTTAGCGTTGGGAGCATTGGGAGCGTTGTTAGCGTTGGGAGCGTTGCTAGCATTGGGAGCGTTGTTAGCGTTGGGAGCGTTGTTAGCGTTGGGAGCGTTGTTAGCGTTGGGAGCGTTGGGAGCGTTGGGAGCGTTGGGAGCGTTGTTAGCGTTGGGAGCGTTGGGAGCGTTGGGAGGGTTTTTAGCGTTGGGAGCGTTGGGAGCGTTCTTAGCGTTGGGAGCGTTGGGAGCGTTGTTAGCGTTGGAAGCGTTGGGAGCGTTGGGAGCGTTGGGAGCGTTGGGAGCGTTGGGAGCGTTCTTAGCGTTGGGAGCGTTGGGAGCGTTGGGAGCGTTGTTAGCGTTGGGAGCGTTGTTAGCGTTGGGAGCGTTGTTAGCGTTGGGAGCGTTGGGAGCGTTGGGAGCGTTGTTAGCGTTGGGAGCGTTGGGAGCGTTGGGATCAGAAACCAACACCAACAGTGGATATTTAATATTTAGCGCGCTAACAGAAACACAAAGAGGGTTAACGGGGGTTGGGGTCTGAGCTGAATATGAGTGAGAGATAACGGGTCCTGAGAGGATCCACTGCTCGCTGAATGTTCCTCAGCTAAAGGTCCCGGAGAGCCAGGATTAATAAACTGCTTCCTCTGAAATTAAAGCTCTAACTCATAATAACGAGATGTTCATTTCTCCAGAGCTAACGGCCAACATCCGTTCCACTTTTTCTCGATTGCTAACACACTAAAATTATACATAAAGCACAATTATTTGAACTGACACTCAAAGAGCAAAACATCGGCTCAAATCTCCAAAACTCTAAACACGTTTCTCCACGTGAGACACAGGAGTCTGACATGAAGTCACGTGTCTCCACGTGAGACACAGGCGTCTGACATGAAGTCACGTGTCTCCACGTGAGACACAGGAGTCTGACATGAAGTCACGTGTCTCCACGTGAGACACAGGAGTCTGACATGAAGTCACGTGTCTCCACGTGAGACACAGGAGTCTGACATGAAGTCACGTGTCTCCACGTGAGACACAGGAGTCTGACATGAAGTCACGTGTCTCCACGTGAGACACAGGAGTCTGACATGAAGTCACGTGTCTCCACGTGAGACACAGGAGTCTGACATGAAGTCACGTGTTAGCAGGTTTAAAACACTGGTATTCAAAATGCCTCACACATGGACCAATGATCAAGAAACCACCTGACCAAACACCTGATGGCATCATTGTTGGCTCATCAATCAGGATGTTAGCACTAAAGACCACAGGTGATACTTTCTTACAGCAACAATGGAAGCCAACATGGAAGCAAGAGCAAGAGGAAGAGGAAGAGGAAGAGGAAGAGCTGGGCTGAGAGTGAGAGGAGGAGGAAGAGGTGGGGTGAGAGTGAGAGGAAGAGGTGGGGTGAGAGTGAGAGGAGGAGGAAGAGGTGGGTGAGAGTGAGAGGAGGAGGAAGAGGTGGGTGAGAGTGAGAGGAGGAGGAATGAGAGGTAGAGGTAGAGCTGGAGGGAGAGGACGTGGACAAAGAAGAATACTCTCTAATGAATGAAATGTGATCACATGGTGTGAGGATGAGAGAGGCTGGACAGAGGGCTCAGCCTCTCTCATCCTCACACCATGTGAGGATGAGAGAGGCTGAGCCCTCTGTCCAGCCTCTCTCATCCTCACATGGTGTGAGGACTAGAGAGGCTGGACAGAGGGCTCAGCCTAATCTAAGCCAATGTGCTGTTGCCTCTGCAATCCGGACACTTAGACTTGAAAACAGGTCACCAGTTTTCAGCTCTGCATAATTCATCAGTGCTTATATCTGTTGTGTGAAACGTATTTACTTCTTTACTGTAATTGAATTGTTGGCATGTTGCATACTATAACTGTACAAAAGTCCTGCACAATTGACTGTGGAAGACTTACTTTTATGCAACACAGACACTGACCAACCACTATGTCTGTGTTGTTTATCTGAAGGACTGAGAAACAATGAGGCACAGGAAGCAGCAGTTACAAACTGGGTTTTGGCAAACAATGCATCCCACTTAGAGAGATCCGAAGCCACATCATAAGGAACAACACCAGTTTCAACAACATCAGGCAAGTCAGCCTGTCCACATTGGCCCGTGTTCTCCAGCGTAACCAGGTTCAGATGAAGCAGCTGTACAGGGTGCCCTTTGAGAGAAATGCTGAAAGGGTGAAAGATCTGAGACATCAATGCAGATGTAAGTACAACATTGAGACCATTGATTCAGTCATCCACACAATAGCACAGCCTTTTTTTGTACTTGTCTAAACCACTTTGATTGATTTTACTGTAATTTTGGTGTTCAGAGAGTACTGGAAATGGATCCTGATGTCATCAGGCATGAATTTATTTGTATTGACGAGGCTGGCTTTAACCTCACAAAGACCAGGAGAAGGGGTAGGAACATTATTGGTCACAGAGCCATCATAGATGTCCCTGGCCAACGTGGTGGCAAACATCACAATGTGTGCTGCGATCACACAAAATGGTGTCCTCCACCGCCATGCCCACCTTGGTCCATATAACACAGCCCACATTCTCACATTTCTGGACAGACTGCACCACATTTTGACCCAGGCTGACCATGTTCATCATGCAGAGCAGCCTAAATATGTTGTGGTATGGGACAATGACCAAAACTGGTTTGTTGAGCACCAACAATTCCGCCTACAATATCTTCCACCCTGCTCTCCCTTTCTCAATCCAATTGAAGAGTTCTTCTCGGCATGGCGGTGGAAGGTGTATGGCCCTATGAGCGCATGCCTCTTCTGCAGGCAATGGAGGAGGCATGTGATGACGTGAATGTGAATTCTATCCAGGGCTGGATACGTCACTCAAGACGCTTCTTCCCGCGCTGTTTAGTCAGGGAAAACATCGCCTGTGATGTGGATGAGGTGCTGTGGCCAGACCCTGCTAGGCGGTGAGATGCAGCCTAAGCATTTTTTCCTTTCCTTTGTTTTTTGCTCAAAATA
>CM062283.1:1570719-1667832 GCA_031216635.1 Dissostichus eleginoides | reverse complement strand
ACGATGTAGCCTACGATGTATCGATGTAGCCTAAGATGTAACGATGTAGCCTAAGATGTAACAATGTTACGATGTAGCCAACGATGTAGCCTACGATGTAACGATGTAGCCTACGATGTAATGATGTAGCCTCCGATGTAACGATGTAGCCCACAATGTAACAATGTAGCCTATAATGTAACGATGTAGCCTACGATGTAACGATGTAGCCCACAATGTAACGATGTAGCCTACGATGTAGCCTACAATGTAGCCTACGATGTAGACGATGTAACGATGTACAATGTAACGATGTAGCCTACGATGTAGCCTACAATGTAGCCTACAATGTATACGATGTAGCCTACGATGTAGCCTACGATGTAACGCTGTAGCCTCCGACAAACTCTATGACGTATTCCATGAGAGATTATCTACCCTACGATATACCCTTAATGTACGCTACTGTGTACCCTATGATGTATCGTATTAAGTAATCTGTATCCTAAAGTGCACCCTAGATCAGCGGTTCTCAAACTGGTGGTCCGCGAGGGTACTGCAGGTGGTCCGTTAAAAAAGAAAAAAACACTTTTTATTATCAAGGATTTTCGCGGAACACCTCATATGCAAACTGTAAAAATAAGTACATATATAAACGTAGTGTTAAAACGCAGATATTTGTTATTGTTAATTATGGACAACACTTAATTTCACCACTGGTTACCCATGGTTATAACATGGATCGGTGGCTAGCATCAGGTTCTCTGAAGAGAAAAGAGGTTAACGTTACCGTTAATGAAGATGATGAGAGTGAGTCGGAGGCATCTACAAGCCAGATTCCACAGAAAAAAGCAAAGAAAGAGAAGATTAAGAGAAAATACAATGGGAACTACTTGGAACTGGGATTGACCGACACAGGCACTGAAGATGAGCCTTTGCCAGTATGCGTTCTGTGCTACGAGACACTGGCTAACGAGAGCCTAAAACCAGCTAATCTTCGCCGTCAATCTTGGAATCTGGCACTAAGTTTATATATGTACTTATTTTTACGGTTTGCATATGAGGTGGTCCGCAGAAATCCTTGATAATAAATTGTGGTCCGCATAAACAAAACTTTTGAGAACCCCTGCCCTAGATGTCCCCTACTTAAAGGTCTCCTATCATGCAAAATGCACTTGTTGATGTCTTTTCTACATCAACATGTGTCCCCGGTGTGTGTCCCCGGTTTGTGTCCCCGGTGTGTCCCCGGTGTGTCGGGGAACTCACGCAGCGTGAGGAAATAAAACCCTCTCTCTTTTCCTCCGTACCCAAATCTCTAAAAACGGGGGAACAACGGAGCTGATCCAGATGTGCGTCCGATATGACGTAATATCTGAAATGTGGACCCACGGCCCTATCAGAAAGTTGCTATCAGAAACAATGCTTTGGATGTAATATGGTCGGTGTTTACATTAGCATCGCTAACACTCAGAGCTAACCTGTACTGGAGAGCATGTGTGTGAAGAAGCAGGAAATCAAAAGGAACTCACCTTGTGGTATAACCGTAAAGAGAGAAAGCCTTTGAGCTCCATACTGTTTCAGAAATAATCCTTGATCTAATAATCTTTGCGTTTCATCACCGCAGCATTTTAGACAGTCTCTGCCAGGTCCCGCATGAGCCGGCATAAGCTCCGCCCCCTCCTATTTTTATTTTAGCCTTTCTTTATACAGGTGAAAATCTCATTGAGACACAGGGTCTCATTCTCAAGAGACCTGTTTATACACAGAATCAGCACTTTTGAAACAGGAAGAGAAATAGAGATGAGGCATGAATGGGTGATCTGACCTTTAATATCGTACAGCGTAAGATAACCAACTATATTCTCAACGACTACCCTTAGACAACCTTTACGACATACTTTATGACATTGTGAACTGCTCTCGCGCTCGTCTTTACACTTCCTTACGAATTTCTCTACGACAAACTCTATCACACACTCTCTGATGTACGAAGAAGAACTCCCTGAAAAACTCTACAATGTACCCTACGACGTACCCTACGACTTACCCTACCGTACATACCCTACCGTACGTACCCTACCGTACGTACCCTACCGTACGTACCCTACCGTACGTACCCTACCGTACGTACCGTACGACGTACCCTACGACGTACCCTACGACGTACCCTACGACGTACCCTATGACGTACCCTACCGTACGTACCCTACGACGTACCCCATGACAATAACACAAACTGTCCAATCTACCTTACAACGTTCCCTATTTGTGAGGCCTGCATGCTTTGACTCCCAGAGTGCACTTCACCTTCTAACGTCCAATCACAGTGCTTCACGTTATCATTCAACCATCTCTAGCTCTGTCTCTTTAGCAGCTGAGGCTCATGGGTATTGTAGTCTTTAGATGTAGTGTCACAGTTTCCTCTCTGACTCTCTCTCCTCTCAGCTCCAGGAGGATGGAGGGGTCTCAGCGGCTCAGTTTGCCCGGAGCCTGAAGCCCTCGCTGGGCCTCACTTCCTGTCCCGCCCCCCCTCTGTGAGGAAGGTTCTCCGTCTGTCCGTCTTTATTCTCCTGAAACATGGACAGCTTCCGGCTGCCGCCCGTCATCGAGGAGGTTCTGGATGCATCCGGTCAGTGTGGTTCAGGAAACAGTGTTATTACGTCTGAAAGACAGCCTGGAGGCTCTGAGAGACGCATCTCTTTCTGCTTTTTTAAGTACAATCTATTCTGTCCCGTGTTTATCAGTTAAAAACTGGTGGGAATATTTCCTATTTAAATATTTTTGAATAAAATTATAATATTTATTTTAAATAACATTTTAAAATATTTTTTATTTGATAAAAAAAATAATTCATGATATTATATTAAATAATGTTTAATAATATATATTTTTTATTTGTTTTACATTTTTATCTGTTTTGGCAAGACATTTATTAAAACAAATTGTTTTCATACGGATACTTTCCTCCAAGACACTTTTTTAATATATATATATAAATTAAAATACATAAATATAAATAAATCCTATTATTTAATATTAGACTCCGTCACTCGCTTGCCTCTCAGGACTTCCATATTTTTAGATTTTGTTTCTAAAATGTTTAAATATTCCTCCTCCGTCAGACCTGTGATTCTCCTCTCCGCCACCAGAGGGAGCCAAAACCCCAGCGCTGTCATTTCTGTTTAATTAAAGTTCAATAAAGAACATTAATTAATTAAATGAAGTATTTGTACATAACCGTTTCCTGTCAGCTGTTTGTGGAGGATTAGTCATTTATTTAGTCATTTTAATATATTGTTATATTAGCATGAACAGCTAACCGTTAGCTCTTTTCTCTGTGATGAAGACGAGCTGTGTGAGATGAAGGAGACGAGGCCGATCATGCTGGGAGAAACTCTGACGGACAAAGAGAGGGAATCTCTGGAGGAGAAGGAGGAGGAGAAGGAGGTGATGGAGGAGGAGGAGGAGGAGGAAGAGGAGCTGAGGTCTCAGGTGTTCCAGCTGATGATGGAGCTGGCCGACAGCAGAGAGGTTTCTCAGAGACAAGAGGAGAACGCCCTGGAGCTCCAGGGTCAGAGAAACACATTACATCTATAAAGCAGTACTACTGAAACACAGGGAACTCACTCCTCCTCCTCTCTTCAGGTCTGCTGGAGGAGGAGCGTCTGGCCAGCGCTCACCAGGCGGAGAGTTTCACCCGACAGATCCAGAGACTGCAGGGTGATCATTCTTTATTAATATCTGTTAGAACTATTTCTTAATATACCAACAAATCCTCAACTCTCACAGTTCAGTTTCAGTATTTGTTGTTGTTGTCCTGACTGGAGGTGGACCACACTCGTCCTAAAACGTCCTCTTGTCTCCTCATGTCTCCTCTTGTCTCCTATTGTCTCCTCATATCTCCTCTTGTCTCCTCTTGTCTCCTTTTGTCTCCTCTTGTCTCCTCTTGTCTCCTCATGTCTCCTCTTGTCTCCTCTTGTCTCCTCTTGTCTCCTCTTGTCTCCTCATGTCTCCTATTGTCTCCTCTTGTCTCCTCTTGTCTCCTCTTGTATCCTCATGTCTCCTCTTGTCTCCTATTGTCTCCTCATGTCTCCTCTTGTCTCCTATTGTCTCCTCTTGTCTCCTTTTGTCTCCTCTTGTCTCCTCTTGTATCCTCTTGTCTCTTCTTCTCTCCTCTTGTCTCTTCTTGTCTCCTCTTGTCTCCTCATGTCTCCTCTTGTCTCCTATTGTCTCCTCTTGTCTCTTCTTGTCTCCTCTTGTATCCTCTTGTCTCCTCTTGTCTCCTCTTGTCTCTTCTTGTCTCCTCTTGTCTCCTCTTGTCTCCTCATGTATCCTCTTGTCTCCTCATGTATCCTCTTGTCTCCTCATGTATCCTCTTGTATCCTCTTGTCTCCTCTTGTCTCCTCTTGTATCCTCTTGTCTCCTCTTGTCTTCTCTTGTCTCTTCTTGTCTCCTCTTGTATCCTCTTGTCTCCTCTTGTCTCCTCATGTATCCTCTTGTCTCCTCATGTATCCTCTTGTCTCTTCTTGTCTCCTCTTGTCTCCTCTTGTCTCCTCATGTATCCTCTTGTCTCCTCATGTATCCTCTTGTCTCCTCATGTATCCTCTTGTCTCCTCTTGTCTCTTCTTGTCTCCTCTTGTATCCTCTTGTCTCCTCTTGTCTCTCTTGTCTCCTCTTGTCTCCTCTTGTCTCCTCATGTATCCTCTTGTCTCCTCATGTATCCTCTTGTCTCCTCATGTATCCTCTTGTCTCCTCTTGTCTCCTCTTGTCTCCTCATGTATCCTCTTGTCTCCTCATGTATCCTCTTGTCTCCTCTTGTCTCCTCTTGTCTCTTCTTGTCTCCTCTTGTATCCTCTTGTCTCCTCTTGTCTCCTCTTGTCTCCTCATGTATCCTCTTGTCTCCTCATGTATCCTCTTGTCTCCTCTTGTCTCCTCTTGTCTCTTCTTGTCTCCTCTTGTCTCTTCTTGTCTCCTCTTGTATCCTCTTGTCTCCTCATGTATCCTCTTGTATCCTCTTGTCTCCTCTTGTCTCCTCTTGTCTCCTCTTGTCTCTTCTTGTCTCCTCTTGTCTCCTCATGTATCCTCTTGTCTCCTCTTGTATCCTCTTGTCTCCTCTTGTATCCTCTTGTCTCCTCTTGTCTCCACATGTATCCTCTTGTCTCCTCTTGTCTCCTCTTGTCTCCTCTTGTATCCTCTTTTCTCCTCTTGTCTCCTCTTGTCTCTTCTTGTCTCCTCTTGTATCCTCTTGTATCCTCTTTTCTCCTCTTGTCTCTTCTTGTCTCTTCTTGTCTCCTCTTGTCTCCTCTTGTCTCCTCTTGTCTCCTCTTGTATCCTCTTTTCTCCTCTTGTCTCTTCTTGTCTCTTCTTGTCTCCTCTTGTATCCTCTTGTCTCCTATTGTCTCCTCTTGTCTCCTCTTGTCTCCTCATGTATCCTCTTGTCTCCTCTTGTATCCTCTTGTCTCCTCTTGTATCCTCTTGTCTCCTCTTGTCTCCTCATGTATCCTCTTGTCTCCTCATGTATCCTCTTGTCTCCTCTTGTCTCCTCTTGTCTCCTCTTGTCTCTTCATGTATCCTCTTGTCTCCACATGTCTCCTCTTGTCTCCTCTTGTCTCCTCTCCTCCTCTCTAGGGGAGCTGCACTCGGCTCAGGAGGAGCTGGACCGCCTGGAGGAGGAGAAGGAGGCGGAGCTTCAGGACCTGCAGGAGGAGCTCCGATTGGCTCAGGAGGAAGTGATGCTGCTGCAGGCGGCGGCCGAGGAGGCGGCGGCGGAGCGAGAGAACGACATCGCGTACCTTCAGGAGGAGCTTCAGAGGCTCAGGGCCGAGATAGGCAGGAGACAACAACAACAACAACAACAACAACAGAACACAGGTAATAAAATGCATATATTTACACGGAGACAGATATTTAATATACAGAAACATGAGCTGCAGCATGACTCAGGTAATATACATGTATACATATATATAAAATACAATGTGTGTGTGTGTGTGTGTGCATGTGTGTGTGTGTGTGTGTGTGCGTGTGTGTGTCTGTCTCTGTGTCTGTGTCTGTCTCTGTGTCTGTGTCTGTCTCTGTGTGTGTGTTTGTGTCTGTGTCTGTGTCTGTGTGTGTGTGTGTGTGTGTGTGCGTCTGTCTCTGTGTGTGTGTGTGTCTGTGTGTGTGCGTGTGTGTCTGTCTCTGTGTGTGTGTGTGTGTCTGTGTGTGTGTGTGTCTGTCTGTGTGTGTGTGTGTGTGTCTGTCTCTGTGTCTGTGTCTGTCTCTGTGTCTGTCTCTGTGTGTGTGTGTGTGTGTGTCTGTGTGTGTGTGTGTGTGTGTCTGTGTGTGTTTGTGTGTGTGTGTGTCTGTGTCTGTCTCTGTGTCTGTGTCTGTCTCTGTGTGTGTGTTTGTGTCTGTGTCTGTGTCTGTGTCTGTCTCTGTGTCTGTCTCTGTGTCTGTGTCTGTCTCTGTGTGTGTGTTTGTGTTTGTCTCTGTGTCTGTGTCTGTCTCTGTGTCTGTCTCTGTGTCTGTGTCTGTCTCTGTGTCTGTGTCTGTCTCTGTGTGTGTGTGTGTGTGTGTCTGTGTGTGTGTGTGTGTGTCTGTGTGTGTGTGTGTGTGTGTGTCTGTGTCTGTCTCTGTGTCTGTGTCTGTCTCTGTGTCTGTGTCTGTCTCTGTGTCTGTGTCTGTCTCTGTGTCTGTGTCTGTCTCTGTGTCTGTGTCTGTCTCTGTGTGTGTGTCTGTGTGTGTGTGTGTGTGTCTGTCTCTGTGTGTGTGTGTTTGTGTCTGTGTCTGTGTCTGTGTCTGTCTCTGTCTCTGTGTCTGTCTCTGTGTCTTTCTCTGTCTCCTTGTCTGTGTCTGTCTCTGTGTCTGTCTCTGTGTCTGTGTCTGTCTCTGTGTCTGTGTCTGTCTCTGTGTGTGTGTGTGTGTCTGTGTGTGTGTCTGTCTGTGTGTGTGTGTCTGTGTCTGTCTCTGTGTCTGTCTCTGTGTCTGTGTCTGTCTCTGTGTCTGTGTCTGTCTCTGTGTGTGTGTGTGTGTCTGTGTGTGTGTCTGTCTGTGTGTGTGTGTGTGTGTCTGTCTCTGTCTCTGTGTCTGTCTCTGTGTCTGTGTCTGTCTCTGTCTCTGTGTGTGTGTGTGTCTGTGTGTGTGTGTGTGTGTGTGTTCAGGTGATCTGAAGGATGAGTTTGTCTCTCTGTTGGCTGAACGTCGTTTTCTGAGCAGCGACAACAAAGATCTGAGCGGGAAAGTCGAGAAACTTCAACGAGACACGTGAGTCCGACCGCCTGGTGGCTATCGATCACGGAGGGTTCTCCGAAATGTTAGAATTATTTTTGCGAAACATTTATATGTTTTTGTATTTTGGGTATTCTGTTATCGAAAAAACATTTGGAATATTTTTGGGGAAAAAAACTTTTGAAAATGTGTGGGAAAAATGTTCAGACCTCGTTTTTCATTTCTTTAAAAACATTATTTCACGTATATTTCTCTTGACGTACAGGTGTGATGAGGACGTGTACCTGGCGGTCTCTGACTGTGAGCAGGTGAAGGCCGATGCCTACATCACCCTGTCGGAATCTGCAGACAGGAAACAGGAAGACCGACCATCGGAGGACCCGGAGAAGATCTGCAGCTCGGAGATCAACGCCGTGAAGATCCAACTGAGACAGGCAGAGGAGACGGCCCTCAAAGTCCAGACACAGGTAACACATCAGGGTCACATGACGTCCCCACCGCTAAGCTACAGAGGTGCTAAGATAATGCTCCCTGTGTTTCAGTGCGGGGGTCTGAGGAGCGACCTGCAGGATCTGCAGCGTCTGTACGACGGCAGTCAGAGCAAGCGGGCGGCGCTGGAAGAGGAGCTGCAGCGCTGCAAGGCTGAGCTTCAGAAGCTGGTGGACAGGAAGTCACAGGTGAGAGGGGAGAGGGTCACACAGGTGAGAGGGTCACACAGGTGAGAGGGGAGAGGGTCACACTGTTGAGAGGGTCACACAGGTGAGAGGGGAGAGGGTCACACAGGTGAGAGGGTCACACAGGTGAGAGGGGCACACAGGTGAGAGGGGAGAAGGTCACACAGGTGAGAGGGGAGAGGGTCACACAGGTGAGAGGTTCACACACAGGTGAGAGGGTCACACACAGGTGAGAGGGTCACACACAGGTGAGAGGGTCACACACAGGTGTGAGGGTCACACACAGAGGGTCACACACAGGTGAGAGGGTCACACACAGGTGAGAGGGGAGAAGGTCACACAGGTGAGAGGGGAGAGGGTCACACAGGTGAGAGGGTCACACAGGTGAGAGGGGAGAGGGTCACACAGGTGAGAGGGGAGAGGGTCACACAGGTGAGAGGGTCACACAGGTGAGAGGGGAGAGGGTCACACAGGTGAGAGGGTCACACAGGTGAGAGGGGAGAGGGTCACAGGTGAGAGGGTCACACAGGTGAGAGGGGAGAGGGTCACACAGGTGAGAGGGTCACACAGGTGAGAGGGGAGAGGGTCACACAGGTGAGAGGGTCACACAGGTTAGAGGGGAGAGGGTCACACAGGTGAGAGGGTCACACATAGGTGAGAGGTCACACACAGGGGAGAGGGTCACACAGGTGAGAGGGTCACACAGGTGAGAGGGTCACACAGGTGAGAGGGTCACACAGGTGAGAGGGGAGAGGGTCACACAGGTGAGAGGGTCACACAGGTGAGAGGGTCACACAGGTGAGAGGGTCACACACAGGTGAGAGGGTCACACAGGTGAGAGGTTCACACACAGGTGAGAGGGTCACACACAGGTGAGAAGTCACACACAGGTGAGAGGGTCACACAGGTGAGAGGGTCACACAGGTGAGAGGGTCACACAGGTGAGGGTCACACACAGGTGAGAGGGCCACACACAGGTGAGAGGTCACACACAGGTGAGAGGGTAACACAGGTGAGAGGGTCACACACAGGTGAGAGGGTCACACAGGTGAGAGGGTCCACACAGGTGAGAGGTTCACACAGGTGAGAGGGTCACACACAGGTGAGAGGTCACACACAGGTGAGAGGGTCACACAGGTGAGAGGGTCACACAGGTGAGAGGGTCACACAGGTGAGAGGGTCACACACAGGTGAGAGGGCCAGACACAGGTGAGAGGTCACACACAGGTGAGAGGGTCACACACAGGTGAGAGGGTCACACACAGGTGTGAGGGTCACACACAGAGGGTCCACACACAGGTGAGAGGGTCACACACAGGTGAGAGGGTCACACACAGAGGGTCACACAGAGGGTCACACACAGAGGGTCACACACAGGTGAGAGGGTCACACACAGTGAGAGGGTCACACACAGGTGAGAGGGTCACACAGGTGAGAGGGTCACACAGGTGAGAGGGTCACACACAGGTGAGAGGGTCACACAGGTGAGAGGGTCACACAGGTGAGAGGGGAGAGGGTCACACAGGTGAGAGGGTCACACAGGTGAGAGGGTCACACAGGTGAGAGGGGAGAGGGTCACACAGGTGAGAGGGTCACACACAGGGGAGAGGGTCACACAGGTGAGAGGGTCACAGGTGAGAGGGTCACACAGGTGAGAGGGGAGAGGGTCACACAGGTGAGAGGGTCACACAGGTGAGAGGGTCACACACAGGTGAGAGGTCACACACAGGTGAGAGGGTCACACAGGTGAGAGGTTCACACACAGGTGAGAGGGTCACACACAGGTGAGAGGTCACACACAGGTGAGAGGGTCACACAGGTGAGAGGGTCACACAGGTGAGAGGGTCACACAGGTGAGAGGGTCACACACAGGTGAGAGGGCCAGACACAGGTGAGAGGTCACACACAGGTGAGAGGGTCACACACAGGTGAGAGGGTCACACACAGTGTGAGGGTCACACAGAGGGTCACACACAGGTGAGAGGGTCACACACAGGTGAGAGGGTCACACACAGAGGGTCACACACAGAGGGTCACACACAGAGGGTCACACACAGGTGAGAGGGTCACACACAGGTGAGAGGGTCACACACAGGTGAGGGGTCACACAGGTGAGAGGGTCACACAGGTGAGAGGGTCACACAGGTGAGAGGGTCACACAGGTGAGAGGGTCACACAGGTGAGAGGGGAGAGGGTCACACAGGTGAGAGGGTCACACAGGTGAGAGGGTCACACAGGTGAGAGGGGAGAGGGTCACACAGGTGAGAGGGTCACACACAGGGGAGAGGGTCACACAGGTGAGAGGGTCACACAGGTGAGAGGGTCACACAGGTGAGAGGGAGAGGGTCACACAGGTGAGAGGGTCACACAGGTGAGAGGGTCACACACAGGTGAGAGGTCACACACAGGTGAGAGGGTCACACAGGTGAGAGGTTCACACACAGGTGAGAGGGTCACACACAGGTGAGTCACACACAGGTGAGAGGGTCCACAGGTGAGAGGGTCACACACAGGTGAGAGGGTCACACACAGGTGCTCTATTAAAGGGTTTGATGTGAAAACGTTTTAAACAATTTGTGAAAATGTTCCAACATTTTCTACAGAACTATTTTTTTACAACATTTTTTTCAGAATTAATTTTTCAAGAAATTTTTCCCACAAAAAATATTTAGATAAAAACCTTTATTTTTCTAAAAACGTTTTAATAAATTATTAAAAGAGTTTAATGTTTGTAAAAAAAATAGAATTTCTCGATATTTCTTTGAAAATGTTTCACAATTTTCTGATTTCTTGAACTGCTGCTTGAACGAGTCAGCTGAGTTCAAATCTGTCCAATCGGCTAAAACGGCTGAAATGAGTACTTCAGTGCCCAGATCACGAAACAAAGACTTATAAATAAGGTCCGATGTATTTCTGTGCACAATAACAAAGATAAGGTAGCTTCGACGCACTGAAGCAGATCCTCAGTCCGTCTCTATGTCTGCATGCGGGTCAATGACTCGGCTCTCTGGTCGCCTCATGTCTCATTCTGCTTCCTGTCGTCTGCAGCTGCTTGTGTTGCTGCTTCTTCAGCGTTGTTGTTGTTGCTGTTGTTGTCGTCTCGTACCTGTCACTGCCGGGCAGTCTGTCTCCATGTTAGCATCATCTGTCTGTTTCTGCTTCCTCCGCACCGCCTTCAGGGAGTTAGAGGTGGACTCAGTTGGTCCTGATCAGAAACCATAAGGTCCTTCAGGTGTGCAGGGTTTCCTGAAAACGATAGAAACATAGAAACCTCCTCATCTGACCGTACTGGACCCACAACTCGACCGTTGACACCTAGACTTGACTAAGGACTTGTGTTTCAGTGACACTTGAGACTAGACAAATGACCAGGGCTTGAATTGGACTTGACCAAGAACTTAAGAACTGACTTAAAACTTGACTGTAGACTCTCCAGACTTGGGTATCAACACATGGGACTCCTTCTCATTTGGGACCTGAATGATCTTGGAATTGCTAACTCCCCAAATTGGGAATTTTAATTTTTTGGGGGTTTTCTTCATTTGGGAATTGACTTGGAATTTGGGACTAGCTTGTCTTGACCTGGGTCTTGATTTGTAGCTTGACTCAGGACATGAGTGTCAAAACATGGGACCTCTTGATTTGTTCCATTTGGCTTGAATCTCTTGACCTCGACTTGTGTTTGGACTTAGACTTGCATTTCTGACATTTGACTTGGTCCAAGATTCGAGAAGCTGTTGCAACGCACCTGTCTTGCTTTTGGACTGGACTTGGAGCTTGGCATTGGACGGGTAGAGACTGAACTTGGTTATCTTCTTGCCTTAACCTTCAAGTCTTGTAGAACCACCTCCGCTCCTCTTCATTTGATCATTTGCTTAGATTCTAGTCCTCTAGCCATAGTTTACCTTGACGTTGTAATGGAACTTGAAAGTGTCTGCACAGATCTTTAAGGACAGGACGTAGATGTTTTTGACTCTAGAGGCCATCTCCGTTCTCTGACTGCATGAGTTTTCTGTTTCCTCCCCCACCGTCACTGATCACACGACAAACGTGATCAAATTCTCTGTAAAGTTGATGTTTTTGCATGCAGCCCAATCTGTTCCTTCCCCCTTTATTTCACCTCGACACGTTCTGACTTTATTCTCCTGATTATTTTATACTTCCTCTCACCACGCCCCCCCCCCTACACTCCTGCCTTTTGTCTTTCCCCAGAGCGTCCATGGTGGTTCTGAATCCCCCGTCCTCTCCATCCCCCTCATAGGAATGATTGTTATAGTGGCCTTGATTTGGTGCTGGTGGGAGGAGATGGCGTCATAGAGGACCAGGTATGGCCTCGCCGTTCTTTCTCTACCAGACGCTAACTTTCGCAGTGGCTCAAATACGGGGTTACGTCCAAACAAACTGCAGTTGATTCTGCCTTTACCCTTTCTTTTGGGATTGGTTTATAATCTGTGAAGTCCCACCAAGAGTTAACTACTTTAATTCAGTTTAAAGCAGCCTGATGTGCGGTCCGACCGAGTCTCTCCATGTGGTTTGAACGTCCAGGCGTCCAGGTGGCGTCAAATACGTAGATGTTGGGACTTTCTGCAGATATCTTCAGCTCCATGTTTAGTCTTATAGTTCTGGTTGTGGGTCAGGCATCGCAGCTTCAGCAGGGTTACAGTTAGGAACGCTAGAAAGAAGGTGCTCAATTCAAGATCTAAAACCGTTTGCAATAACATTTTGCTTTTTTAAAGTACTTTTTGTCTCTTTGTATCTAACTTTGACGGATTTGGTGAATGTTAGCTTCCATGGACTCGGTTTGTAGCTCCTGTCTTGTTATGTTAGCGAGGCGATGGTTTACGTCTCGTCTGAAATACATTGATTGTTTTGGGTCATGACATCATGTGTAGCGATGAGCTCTAATACGTAAACACAATATCTTCAAGATCCTTTTTGGACAGATTTAAAACCCTGCATTTTTGTTCACCTGCTTCCTGTCTGTTTCCCGGGCGCGTTATGAAGGAGAAATGTATTCCTTTCAGTTTCTCACCGGTGTTATTCCCTCTGCTCCTCAGACCGAAGGCTGGAGTTTGGCGTGGCGGCGGTGGCGGTGGTGGCCATCTTGGTTCTGGTGGTCCCCAGCTTCAGCAGGGCCTGAGGACAGGAAGTGACCAAACAGGAAGTGACTGAACAGGAAGTGACTGAACAGGAAGTGACCTCACACATGTCGCCGTCCTGCTGGTGTCGGCCTCGCAGAGACGTTTCAACCCGAAGGAAGGATTGAGATCGGAGACTTTAGGAAGACTTTTCCTGCGGGACGTCGCCGTGCAGAAAGTCTTCTGATTGGCTGTCGGCCGTCACGGACTGGAAGTCTCATTTTGCATTATTTCAAACCATTGTTTTCCAACATGATGATGAAGGGGATGATTTTAAACCTGGATTTGATGTCAGAGAGTTGTTCTGTTTACGAAGAAGCTGATCTGCCAGTCAAGGCTGGAATAATTACTGACGTCCTTTAATTAAATATAAGGCTATACTACACTGTAAGAAATACTTAGTTTAAAGTAAAAGCTCTAAAAGTGTTACTTGGTAAAAGCACAGAAGTGTTATCAGCCGAATGCACCTAAATTCAACTTTAAAAAAGGCAGAATTTATTTTATTTTTGTATTTATTATATATATTTCTTGGCATATTATCGGCTAAATCTACTTATATTTGATAAATAAGGTGGAATAGCCCTTTTAAGAGCAACATATTATTGTTATTATTATTATAGTTAAATATAGTTTCTATTATTTTATATATTTTTTTATTATTTTTAAATCATTTTACTGCATTATTACATATTTATCTCCAAAATATATTTGCTTTATTTTCCGTGTTGGATTAAAAATAATGTTTAGCACTCGAGGAGAAGATGACGGTGATACCGGAAGCATTTTAAATATTTTAGTGTTTTTAATACATGCTTGAGTCCTGCGTAAAGCTGTGTATCACCTCATCATCTCATCACCTCATCACCTCATCACCTCATCACCTCATCACCTCATCACCTCATCACCTTCACATCTCATCACCTCATCACCTCATCACCTCATCATCTCACATCATCACCTCATCACCTCATCATCTCATCACCTCATCACCTCATCACCTCATCACCTCATCACCTCATCACCTCATCATCTCATCACCTCATCACCTCATCACCTCATCACTCATCACCTCATCATCTCACACTCATCATCTCATCATCTCATCACCTCATCACCTCATCACCTCATCACCTCATCACCTCATCACCTCATCACTCACACCTCATCACCTCATCATCTCATCACCTCATCACCTCATCACCTCATCACCTCATCTCATCACCTCATCACTCACACCTCATCACCTCATCATCTCATCACCTCATCACCTCATCACCTTCACATCTCATCACCTCATCACCTCATCATCTCATCACCTCATCATCTCATCACCTCATCACCTCATCACCTCATCACCTCATCATCTCATCACCTCATCACCTCATCACCTCATCACCTCATCACCTCATCATCTCATCACTCATCACCTCAACCTCATCACCTCATCATCTCATCACCTCATCACCTCATCACCTCATCACCTCATCATCTCATCATCGCATCATCATGGCCTAAAAAAAGACCAATAACACATTTTGGTTTTGTAGCATGAGCAAAAAAAAGCTGATTTGAGGAAATAATCAGCTTTTTAGAATTTAAAATATGTGTATTTGTATGTTTATAGTTCATATATATCTACAGCTGTGACTATACCTTTTTTTGATCGTTAACAAAGATAGTTGTTGGAGACTAATTGTCTCTTCGACTGGTTTCACTGTGCCAGATTTAAACTCAGAAGCAGATGGTTTCTGATTTCTTGGGGGAGAAATGTTGTATCTCGCTTTGTTTATTAGAAAATTCAATATTTTGTGTATTATTCTGAAAGAAAAATATATATAAACACAGACGTATTATTAGCAGACATCTAATTAAATTAAAGTTTAAAACATACAGCTTAGACCATTCATGAGAATCATATTATTATTATGATTGATTAATGCAGCATTTTCATGTTGCTTGATGTTGAGTTGGTTTTGTGAAATAGTTAGATCTATTAAAAAAGATCATAGTTCATATTAGTGATGGGAATTACGGCTCTTTGAAGGGAGCCGGATCTTATGGCTCCGTTCCTTTCCGAGAGTCGTTCAAAAGAGCCGTTCAAAAGAGCCGTTCAAAAGAGCCGTTCAAAAGAGTCGTTCAAACGATTTTTGTTTTTTAAGGGGGCGGGGTTGATAGGTTACCTGCGAAATAATCCCCAGGATAATGATTGACTGCATCGCCAGGAATCTACTTTTACTCACAGAAGATGTCTAACTCGCTTCATCTCTCGGCCGAACTACAACTCAAGCAGCGTTACGCCATCGTCTGCGGCTCGTGTGCAGTCAGGAGAGCACGTCCCGTAAGGCGAGTGGATTTATGACAGGCAGTGAACCAACGATAAAAAGAACGGCTCTCACCAAGTATGACTCGGTTCCCTTCGTACCAAAGAGCTGTTCAAAAGAATCGGTTCGTTCGTGACCGTCACATCACTAGCTCATATATATTTTGTGTTAAATCTAACAAACAGTCTTTAGTCGCTAAATACTTTATACATTAAAATTAAAATGCATTATTTTGTGTATTATTCATGTAAATAGTGAAATGAAGGGGACCCAGTGTAGAGCCCTGTGGGACGCCTTTACTGACGGGTTCTTGATTTAGAGCCAGAAAACGACTTCTACTTGAATGTTAACTTAAAGATAGGCATGAAAAACAATTAACAGCATAAAAAGCCCTAATAAATGTCTTAGGGATTTTATTGTGAAGGGTCAGAGTGAAATTTTTTATTGTGAAGGGTCAGAGTGAACACATTTTATTGTGAAGGGTCAGAGTGAACACATTTTATTGTGAAGGGTCGGAGTGAACACATTTTATTGTGAAGGGTCGGAGTGAACACATTTATTGTGAAGGGTCGGAGTGAACACATTTTATTGTGAAGGGTCGGAGTGAACACATTTTATTGTGAAGGGTCAGAGTGAACACATTTTATTGTGAAGGGTCGGAGTGAACACATTTTATTGTGAAGGGTCGGAGTGAACACATTTTATTGTGAAGGGTCGGAGTGAACACATTTTATTGTGAAGGGTCAGAGTGAACACATTTTATTGTGAAGGGTCAGAGTGAACACATTTTATTGTGAAGGGTCAGAGTGAACACATTTTATTGTGAAGGGTCAGAGTGAACACATTTTATTGTGAAGGGTCAGAGTGAACACATTTTTGTGAAGGGTCGGAGTGAACACATTTTATTGTGAAGGGTCAGAGTGAACACATCAAACGATTACTGTCTATCTAAATAGTGACCAAATAACATCATAAGGAATTAAATATGATCAGATGTTGAAGGTTTTTAGGATAAAACTCGTCGTGTCTTGATTTGTAACGACCAAATATGAACTCCTTCAAAATAAAAGAGATTCCACTTGTAAGCACTGTTAGGAAAAATATATAAAGTATTTATTATATATATTAGTGATATTCATTGTTTTAACAGCAGTACATTCATCAGGATATAACAGGTCTTGTTTTGTTCTAAAGTAGAAATAGCATGTGTTATTTAAATATATGTTTGCATGCGTTCACTCTTTGAATAAGATTATAATGAACAGACGTCACTAAATGTTTGAGACGCGTCAGGCTCTAATCGTACGAAATAAAGCTTTCAATATGTTCTTCAGAGTTTCTGTAAAGTATGGAGGTCCTTTACCGACGGGGTACAACGAGGCTCTGAGACCACTGTTTATTAAAGATAATAAACAATATACAAATGAAACAATTACACAAGAAAACATTCAAATATTGATCCTAATTTGGAAAATGATTCGGTCCAAAATATCAGATGAAAATGAATTAAATATTATTTTATAATTTAGATTTTTAAATAATACACTTGACTCTTTAAAAACATCTATATTTGCATTTACTTTATTTCAGTTAGTCTCTATATGTACTCTGAGCTTCACTCATGAGGACAGAAACCTGGGCTCAGCGAGGAAGAGGAGGAGGAGGAAGAGGATATTTCAGGGTTTGAGCCGCTGAGCTTGTTTATAGTGAGCTTTTTAAACAGTGTTTTCTTACAGCGTCTGAATGTGTTCTTCCGTACTTCATCTAATAGTTTTAATTATGTGAATACAAATATAAAATTACTTTTAAAGATACTTTCGTCTTTTTAAATCCTAGCTTTGTCTGACGTATTTATTTATTATTACTGACCTGTTTTTTTGGTGTTTCCGGGCTTCCGTAGGAGCGACAGGTCCTAGCTTTACTTGTTGTTTCTGGATTTGTAAACTTGTTAGAAGCTAATGTTGATTTGACTTCTCAGTAAAACAGGAACTCTGCTCGCTCATTCATTCCACTCTTTTTCATTAAAGGTCCCCTATCATCCTCCTCTTCATCAGTATATCCCAGGTCTCAGATATATCCAGAGCCTGTCTCTGATTGGCTGAAACACCAAACAGATCATTGCAGCATTACCCATAATCCCCTCTGTTTCAGCCCTGTTTCCAAAGTGCTGATTCTCTGTCTGTTACTTTAGATGAAAATAAGGAGCCCCTCCCCACGCCCCTCTGAGAGAGATTTGGTTACAAAGAACTCAATGGCCGCTTTCACACCAAGTACTTTGCCGTACTTAGTGCCGGGGTACTTAGTGCCCCCGGCACTAAGTACCCCGGCACTAAGTACCCCGGCACTAAGTACAGATCGCGTTCACACCGGAATAAGTCCCTGAGGGAAGATTACGCAAATGAAGCCGCTGATGTCACTTCTTCTTCTTCTGCTTTGGGTTTACTGGCAGGCCACAAACCACTTCACGGCGTATACTGCCACCCGAAGTCCCCGGCTGGAAGTCCCCGGAGTTGGGGAAGGCTTCAGTAGAAGCTGCTGGGACTCCCAGCAGCTTCTACTGAAGCCTTCCGAGTAAATCGCCAGAACGCCGACACCTCCTCATCTCCACCGCTCCCATGTTTTTTTTCGTGTTGCCATAAGTTAGTCTCTCTCCGTTGGTGCGCGGGGCTAATGCTAATGCTAATAATGCTAATGCCAGCAAATACAATGGCGGCTTCACAAAACTTTTCAGAGTTTTACGGGCGTGGTTTGCAATTCGCCCAGCCAATAGAAATTGGTACTTTTTTGGTACCACCTCTCAGCAGGGACTGAAAATGGAGGTAAAAGTTCCCGGCACTAAGTACTCTTTTTGGTGTGAACGCAAAATAAGGGGTACTAACGGAACTAAACGGGAAAAGTACTCCGGTGTGAACGCGCCTATTGGTGCTCTAGGAGGAGATTCAGGTGATAAGGGGGGGGGGGTTACCTTGGTTGCTGATTGGCTAATGGTTACACAAGACAAAACATCGTGATGACATCATCAAGTGGCCAAAATCTGATCAGCTCATTTTCAGACAGGTTTTTATAGAAATGGATCAGGACAAAAAGAGAGAGAATCTTTGTTCCTGAAACTTTCAGAGTCTCTTTACACAGAGGGGACACATGTTGATGTAGAAGAGACATGAAGAAGAGGGGACACATGTTGATGTAGAAGAGACATGAAGAAGAGGGGACACATGTTGATGTAGAAGAGACATGAAGAAGAGGGGACACATGTTGATGTAGAAGAGACATGAAGAAGAGGGGACACATGTTGATGTAGAAGAGACATGAAGAAGAGGGGACACATGTTGATGTAGAAGAGACATGAAGAAGAGGGGACACATGTTGATGTAGAAGAGACATGAAGAAGAGGGGACACATGTTGATGTAGAAGAGACATGAAGAAGAGGGGACACATGTTGATGTAGAAGAGACATGAAGAAGAGGGGACACATGTTGATGTAGAAGAGACATGAAGAAGAGGGGACACATGTTGATGTAGAAGAGACATGAAGAAGAGGGGACACATGTTGATGTAGAAGAGACATGAAGAAGAGGGGACACATGTTGATGTAGAAGAGACATGAAGAAGAGGGGACACATGTTGATGTAGAAGAGACATGAAGAAGAGGGGACACATGTTGATGTAGAAGAGACATGAAGAAGAGGGGACACATGTTGATGTAGAAGAGACATGAAGAAGAGGGGACACATGTTGATGTAGAAGAGACATGAAGAAGAGGGGACACATGTTGATGTAGAAGAGACATGAAGAAGAGGGGACACATGTTGATGTAGAAGAGACATGAAGAAGAGGGGACACATGTTGATGTAGAAGAGACATGAAGAAGAGGGGACACATGTTGATGTAGAAGAGACATGAAGAAGAGGGGACACATGTTGATGTAGAAGAGACATGAAGAAGAGGGGACACATGTTGATGTAGAAGAGACATGAAGAAGAGGGGACACATGTTGATGTAGAAGAGACATGAAGAAGAGGGGACACATGTTGATGTAGAAGAGACATGAAGAAGAGGGGACACATGTTGATGTAGAAGAGACATGAAGAAGAGGGGACACATGTTGATGTAGAAGAGACATGAAGAAGAGGGGACACATGTTGATGTAGAAGAGACATGAAGAAGAGGGGACACATGTTGATGTAGAAGAGACATGAAGAAGAGGGGACACACGTTGATGTAGAAGAGACGTGAAGAAGTGGATTTTAAATAATAGGTGACCTTTAATACTTCCTAACCGCACGAGCAGTAGTTTTGGTTCGTAGTTAGTTTAGTTATTTCGAATGAAGTCGCAGTGGAAATAGATAACGGCGATGATTGATTATTAGTTTCCCGATATCTATCAGAACCTTTTTTTAGCTGATTTACGACAAACTGCTTAAATATTTAGTGTTTTGTTTTAACGTTAATTGGTTCCTGAAATATTCGTCACCAAACATATTTCATACATTTTACATTATTTGAATGATTTTTAGTTTTTAAGTGAAAGTTCTTGTTCTTCCTCAAAAGCACGATTTGTTAAAGTAAACAAATAAAAGGTGCAAATTATCATTTTGATGCAAAAAAAACTAAATCGGAGATTTTTAAACTAATATCAGAAAGTTGAATCAATCGGTCCGAGAGGTGGAACGTCAGCTGTGGACCGGACATGAGTCTAGTTGTCTCTGTGTCTGGACTTCCTTCCTGTGTTTTCTCTCCTGTCTGATTGTGTTCACCTGTCACTCAGGTGTTTCCCCCCCCCCTCTCAGGTGTTTCCCCCCCCCCTCTCAGGTGTTTTCCCCCCCCCTCTCAGGTGTTTCCCCCCCCCCCTCTCAGGTGTTTCCCCCCCCCCACTCAGGTGTTTCCCCCCCCTCTCAGTGTTTCCCCCCCCCCTCTCAGGTGTGTCTTATCTTGTGATTACCCTTCTCTGTATTTAGTCTTGTTTCCCTTGTGTTCCCTGTTCTCTCCCGAGTGTTCCCTGTTCTCCCCCGAGTGTTCCCTGTTCTCTCCCGAGTTCCCTGTTCTCTCCCAAGTGTTCCCTGTTCTCCCGAGTGTTCCCTGTTCTCTCCCGAGTGTTCCCTGTTCTCTCCTGAGTGTCCCTGTTCTCTCCCGAGTGTTCCCTGTTCTCTCCCGAGTGTTCCCTGTTCTCTCCCGAGTGTTCCCTGTTCTCTCCCGAGTGTTCCCCTGTTCTCTCCCTTGTGTTCCCTGTTCTCCCCGAGTGTTCCCTGTTCTCTCCCGAGTGTTCCCTGTTCTCTCCCGAGTGTTCCCTGTTCTCTCCCGAGTGTTCCCTGTTCTCTCCCGAGTGTTCCCTGTTCTCTCCCGAGTGTTCCCTGTTCTCTCCCGAGTGTTCCCTGTTCTCTCCCGAGTGTTCCCTGTTCTCTCCCGAGTGTTCCCCTGTTCTCAGCTGAAAATCTGCTTGGTAACATTCCATGAAATAAGACGGGATATTTAGATAAATCCCATCTTGTAATCAGCTGGAGAACTCATTTTGAACTATATTTCACCAGAATCAGGAGATGTTGAGTTTCAAAATAAGCCTCCAAAGCTACCAAAGTGTTCTGTGTTCTGTGTTCTGTGTTCTGTGTTCTGTGTTCTGATGTTAGTCGGTGATTTTCTAATAAAGATGTGTTTCATCTGAGATACAACTCAAATTAAGATGTTCTGACTGAACGAGATGATGCGTTGTCTAAAGAGCCTCTATCTCACTGCAGTGTTACTCCTGAGGTCATCATGTCTTCTATCAGGAGGAGAGACACGTTCTGATATCAGACACATGTACTGAGATTCAGAGTGTTTGTCGTGTACTTCTCCGTTTGTTCCTCCTCGCCGCCTCCAGACGTTTTTTGTTGTTAAATCAGCTTTGAATTGAATAAAAGCCGTCTGTTCTGCTTTGGGTCCGCTCTCCAGAGGCGCTGAGGCGCTCTCCGGAGGCGCTGAGGCGCTCTCCGGAGGCGCTGAGGCGCTCCCCGGAGGCGCTGAGGCGCTCTCCAGAGGCGCTGAGGCGCTCCCCGGAGGCGCTTCCCGGAGGCGCTCTCCGGAGGCGCTCTCCAGAGGCGCTCTGTGTCGCGGTGAGATTCAGATACATGTGTTTGATTTGCATGAAACGAGTAGATAAAGACGCTGTTAGCTGTTAGCTGTTAGCTGTTAGCTGTTAGCTGTTATCTTTAGACGATTTAAATAATTCTAGCTCGAGCGCTGTAGTCAATTCTGTACGAACTCTGTACGAATATTGTAAGAGCTTTGTTTGAACTCTGTACGAACTCTGCTTTGAGTTAGCGTTTAAACGTAGCATGTTGTTTTCTGGCTGCTGTTTGTTCTGCTTCTGTTTGAATTAAATCCTACTTTATTGAAATGTTTGTTTGCGTAGAATTGTCTCACTGAAGTTTCCCATTCAACATTAATATCTGAACGAGTTTTGATTTAGTGAAAGGGTCTGTACATCCTGTAAATGAGCTGAGGAATAAAGAGAAAGCCTTTGATGTCTGATATCTGTTTGATGTTAAGATGAAGATCATTAGAAACACCAGAGACAGAAGTAGAGAGGGAACCAGTCTGATATCTGTTTGATGGTAAGATGAAGATCATTAGAAACACCAGAGACAGAAATAGAGAGGGAACCAGTCTGATATCTGTTTGATGGTAAGATGAAGATCATTAGAGACACCAGAGACAGAAATAGAGAGGGAACCAGTCTGATATCTGTTTGATGGTAAGATGAAGATCATTAGAAACACCAGAGACAGAAATAGAGAGGGAACCAGTCTGATATCTGTTTGATGGTAAGATGAAGATCATTAGAAACACCAGAGACAGAAATAGAGAGGGAACCAGTCTGATATCTGTTTGATGGTAAGATGAAGATCATTAGAAACACCAGAGACAGAAGTAGAGAGGGAACCAGTCTGATATCTGTTTGATGGTAAGATGAAGATCATTAGAAACACCAGAGACAGAAATAGAGAGGGAACCAGAGATTCAGACGCTCGTAGAACAGGAAGGGTTGAAATGAGAATCAGAGGATGAGTATTTCAATCCTGAGCTTCGTGACGACGTCAGTTTTATTTCAGTTAGTCTCTATATTTACTCTGAGCTTCACTTTTACTCTCATGATGACAGAAACCTGAGCTCAGCGAGGAAGATGAAGAGGATGAAGATATTTCAGGGTTTGAGCCGCTGAGCTTTTTTATAGTGAGCTTTTTAAAGAGTCCATGTTTTATTATAGCGCCTGAATGCGGCTCCGTCACGCATGACGCTTTGGTTCTAGCATCGTATTTTTGACTCTGATGAGACGATATATTTTTAAACACACAGTTTGAAACTCAATATTTTAGACGTCACAAATCATGTGAATACGTGTGTATTATAAGGACGTTTGGGGATTTTAAACGCATTTCGTAGACACTGTTTGGACAATTTTGTTTACATTTTTTCACATATTTGTTCCAAAAATGTCATTTTCTTTTTTCACAGAATAAATCAAATCATTATTTTTTCAGATTTCACTTTTTTATTTATTTACATTTTTGGGAGGAGGGACTTCCATGGCTCATGTTGGCACCTAGGGAAGTCGTTCAGGAAAGTACAGGGTTCAGCTTTGGTCTTTGGGCATACGGTGCGAGGTCAGTTAGCGGTTCTCCAGGATGGGTTGGTTGAGAGTGAGCCACCTAAGAACTTAGTGGACTATGTACATGGCTTTCGTCATCGCTTGTATGTAGCGGTGGAAATGGCAGCTGGTGGTCTGCAGCTACTTCAAGCCTCTCTGCTCCTCTCTGCTCCTCTCTGCTCCTCTCTGCTCCTTTCTGCTCCTCTCTGCTCCTCTCTGCTCCTCTCTGCTCCTCTCTGCTCCTTTCTGCTCCTCTCTGCTCTCTCTGCTCCTCTCTGCTCCTTTCTGCTCCTCTCTGCTCCTCTCTGCTCCTTTCTGCTCCTTTCTGCTCCTCTCTGCTCCTCTCTGCTCCTCTCTGCTCCTCTCTGCTCCTTTCTGCTCCTCTCTGCTCCTCTCTGCTCCTCTCTGCTCCTCTCTGCTCCTTTCTGCTCCTCTCTGCTCCTCTCTGCTCCTTTCTGCTCCTCTCTGCTCCTCTCTGCTCCTCTCTGCTCCTCTCTGCTCCTTTCTGCTCCTCTCTGCTCCTCTCTGCTCCTCTCTGCTCCTTTCTGCTCCTCTCTGCTCCTCTCTGCTCCTTTCTGCTCCTCTCTGCTCCTCTCTGCTTTCTCCTACAGCCACCCAGTTCTGTTTGCTATTAGTTACTTCAGTTGCTTCACTTTGTGCACCTCAACACCCTCACAGATACATGTCCATGCAACCCTCACCCTGCATTTACACTACTGACCACTGACGTCCACACCTCATGCTTTACCTACTTTGCACTTAAATTAATTTGGTTAATTTGGATTACTTGCTTCAATAAACATCTTTTGTTAACCGTTGGTATGGTGTGTCTCCTCTTTGTTGTGGCCTTTTGAGCCAGGTTTTTTTCCCCCACATATTTCAACAAATTGTATTTTTCTTTTCTTTACCATTTGTTTACAAATTTTCCACAGAATCTATTTTTCGTCAAATTCAATTGCAAATGTGTTAATATTAAAAAATTAAAACATTCACACATTTTTCCACATTTTTCACAAAATTGTTAAGAAAATACTCCAGAAAATGTTCTCAAATTTTACAAAAACATTATTTTTCATAGACATTTATTACATATTTCTCAATATATTCACAGACTTTTCAAAAAAGTTTTCATGAATTGTCTTCACATATTACACATTTTGTTCATACATCTCACATTTCTTATTAAACATTCCCTACGATTTTTTAAACATACTGTATATTCACATATTTTTCATTTAATAAAAAATCTAATATATCATTTTTTCTTACAACATTTTCCCTGTTTTTTTCCCACATTTCCTCTTATCAGCCCCACATTCCCCACAGATCTCTCCTCTCTGATTGGCTGCCCTCAGATAACCACTAACGGGGGCCCCCGGTGTCTCTCCCCGGTTTGCAGCCTCTAAAAATACCCGGAGTGTCACGGTGGCCCCGGAGCCCTCCCCGTAAGCCCCGCCCCCTTTCGGCCAGCAGCCAATCAGCTGCAGCCTGTGGATCTATATGGTCACGGAGGGGGAGATTCCTGGGAGTCCAGCGCAGTGACGAAGAGCTGTTTAAACCTCCAGGACCAGGACCCTCACCCTCCCTCTATAGCCGCCGAGGAGCGTCTTTTCCCGGACTCAGCTGCGCGTCGCTCCGGAGGAAATAACTCTCTTTTCCCCGGAGAAACTTCACTTTATCAGCCCGGATCTGGAGGATCTCAGACTCGATCGAGAGTTTCTGTCAGAGGTCTGAGAGGAGGGGATGGATTAATACTTTCATCTACAGCTGATTCTACAGGTAACATATGAACTCAAACTAACTTTCAGATTTCAGACTAACGTTGCTTTTGTGTCTCAATCAGAATCCGGTTGATCACCAAGTTAACACATCATCTGGTGCATACTGTACCTAACCGAGTTAAAGGGGATTAAAAGTGAGAAAAACAACCATAAAATTATTTTTCAAATAAATGATAAAAAAGCTATTTAGCACTAAAAAGGAATAAAGACAATAATTTGCAGCTGATTCTGTAACATATTAAATAAAACTATAATGCCTTCAGATTTTAGACTAACGTGGTTTTTGTGTCTGGATCAGAATCAGGTTTATCACATTAATCTGGTTCAAACACAAACGAGTTAAAGGAGATTAATAAATAAGAAAAACAACCGATAATAAATGTTCAACAAATATTTTCATGAACATGTTTGACCTTCTCTCCCAACGGATGTCCTGATGTAGTTCAGGTTTGGTCTGAACCCTCTCACTCCTCTTATGAACCACATCAGCACCGCAGTATCATATCTTTAGAGAAACCAGCAGAACCAGAGCAGAGTCCATGAGTCTGAATCTGAGATCCATCCTGATTCAGACTCTCTGATTGTTCTTCCCCTTCCAGCACGTCCTCGCCATTTTAAAACCTATTCATTCTAAGTTTACTAATCACACATCTACTGTTTCTACCCTTCACCACCCTCAGAGGAGTTTAAAGTAATGAAGCAACATGGGAGAAAAAAATCTCTTACAGGTTTTTTAAGAAAGTTTCTTTGACAATCATCCTCTCAAACTTCCCTTACTCTCCTCTCTCCTCACCTTTCCTGATCACTAATCTACTGACCCTTTAACAGCCTTTGAGGGGTTTCTAAATCGAGTAATGAATAGAGAAAAACGTCTCTGGTGTAAATCCAGTTTTACAGGTGTTTTAAGAACGTTTCTTTGACTAATCATCCTCTCAATCTCTCCTCTCAGTCCAGCTCATGACTCTGGATTAACTCTCCTGAGGTAACGCTCCTGAGGTAACGCTCCTGGTCTCTCTCAGGCGGTAACGCTCCTGGTCTCTCTCAGGAGGTAACGTTCCTGGTCTCTCTCAGGAGGTAACACTCCTGGTCTCTCTCAGGAGGTAACGCTCCTGGTCTCTCTCAGGAGGTAACGTTCCTGGTCTCTCTCTGGAGGTAACGTTCCTGGTCTCTCTCAGGAGGTAACGCTCCTGGTCTCTCTCAGGAGGTAACGCTCCTGGTCTCTCTCAGGAGGTAACGCTCCTGGTCTCTCTCAGGAGGTAACGCTCCTGGTCTCTCTCAGGAGGTAACGCTCCTGGTCTCTCTCAGGAGGTAACGCTCCTGGTCTCTCTCAGGAGGTAACGTTCCTGGTCTCTCTCAGGAGGTAACGCTCCTGGTCTCTCTCAGGAGGTAACGGGTTTCTCTCTCTGGAGGTAAGGCTCCTGGATTAACTTGAGGTAACGCTCCTGGATTAACTCGAGGTAACGTTCCTTCTCTCTCAGCACCATGATGGCTAACAGCGGCTTCCTGGAGCCTCCGCTGCCTCCCCAGTTCTTCCCTGACCTTACGGCGGAGGAGGAGGAGGATCTTCCGGCCACAGAGAAGGACCTGGCGGAGGATGCTCCCTGGAAGAAGATCCAGCAGAACACCTTCACGCGCTGGTGCAACGAGCACCTGAAGGTAGTCAACAAGAGGATGGTGGACCTGCAGAAAGACCTGACCGACGGCCTGAAGCTCATCGGCCTGCTGGAGGTCCTGAGCCAGAAGAAGATGTACAGGAAGTACCATCTGAGGCCCAACTTCAGACAGATGAAGCTGGAGAACGTGTCCGTGGCGCTGGAGTTCCTGGAGAGGGAGCACATCCGCCTGGTGTCCATCGGTGAGTCCCTCTTAATAAACTCAGTGTGGAGCTACGATACGATAATACTGAAGAGTTAGGAAGTTTTTAAGGAAGTGTTTAAGGAAGTGAGTTCCTGGAGAGGGAGCACATCTGCCTGGTGTCCATCGGTGAGTCTCTCTTAATAAACTCCTAGCCTAAGAGAGTCCTTATAAACCCTGAGAAGAGTCTGCAGGCTCTTCACTTTGAGGTCTGGCAGCTTTAAACATCTCAGAAAACCTGCAGGTTATCCGTTAATCTCCTCTGAGGGGTTTCTACCTTTGGGAAATCTACACTTAAACTCAATTAAGCCCTGAACTAAGTTTGGGAAGTGTTGTTAGGAAGCAGGAAGTGTTGTTAGGAAGCAGGAAGTGTGTTAGGAAGCAGGAAGTGTTGTTAGGAAGCAGGAAGTGTGTTAGGAAGCAGGAAGTGTTGTTAGGAAGCAGGAAGGGTTGTTAGGAAGCAGGAAGTGTGTTAGGAAGCAGGAAGTGTTGTTAGGAAGCAGGAAGGGTTGTTAGGAAGCAGGAAGTGTGTTAGGAAGCAGGAAGTGTTGTTAGCAAGCAGGAAGTGTTGTTAGGAAGCAGGAAGTGTTGTTAGGAAGCAGGAAGTGTGTTAGGAAGCAGGAAGTGTTGTTAGGAAGCAGGAAGTGTGTTAGGAAGCAGGAAGTGTTGTTAGGAAGCAGGAAGGGTTGTTAGGAAGCAGGAAGTGTGTTAGGAAGCAGGAAGTGTTGTTAGGAAGCAGGAAGGGTTGTTAGGAAGCAGGAAGTGTGTTAGGAAGCAGGAAGTGTTGTTAGGAAGCAGGAAGTGTTGTTAGGAAGCAGGAAGTGTTGTTAGGAAGCAGGAAGTGTGTTAGGAAGCAGGAAGTGTTGTTAGGAAGCAGGAAGTGTGTTAGGAAGCAGGAAGTGTTGTTAGTTGTAGTTTTCTGCAGGAAATGGAACAGAAGTTGCAGCGCTTCTGAAGCTCTACAGAAACAGCATGTTGTGAGTGTGGAGGGACTGGGAGCCCTTTGTTGGGGGGTGGTGGTCTCTACGTGTGTGTGTGAGTGTGTGTGTGTGTGTGAGTGTGTGTGTGAGTTTGTGTGTGTGTGTGTTTGTGTGTGTGTGTGTGTGTTTGTGTGTGTGTGTGTGTGTGTGTGTGGTGCTGATTGATGGCTGGACAGCTGTCTCTGCGGAGCCTCACACAGACAGCTGCTGGAAATAGACTGAGAGCAGAGAGAGACTCTGAACTCACTGCAGGACGCTCAAGCCTCCTCTCAGGAAATAGTCATGTTATATTAACGCTGCCTGGGCTTTTATTCTGGAGGTTTAGCCATCTGTAGTTGACTGTTTGCGTTGTTATTTGATCTAAAATACCTATTTTGATCTCCTTCTAGCCCAGAAACGTAAATTCATAGAAACATTGACACGTTAGATTCCCTTCAAACTGGTGAAACAGGAAGCTCAGTTTACTGAAACCTGTTCACAGGCAATATAAATGTTATATTAACGCTGCCTGGGCTTTTATTCTGGAGGTTTAGCCATCTGTTGTTGTCTGTTTGCATGATGATGATCTCCAAGCGTCTCGCTCTCATCGAGGCTCAGAATCTGACATTTATTCGACCGTTTCGTCTCATTTTGCAGATTAACGCTATTACTATTATTAAGTTATTACGCACGTGCATGATGCAGACGTGCACAGAGCCACTCTGCAGCTTCATGCATATTCACTGTAGAAAGCTATTGTTGTGTTTACTGTAGATATATTTACTACAGTTTGCTGGTGAAGTTCAGTCCTTGTTGGTCGTCTCGCTCATGTTTGGAGATTTCTTAGTCACTTTCTGCAGCTTTAGTTCACAAGTTTAACCCTGAACTCCTCCACCGGTGGATTCTATTAGTGAGCGATGATATTTACAGATATTTGGGCTAGTCTGGACAGAGATGTCAACAAATAGGTCCAAAACATGAGTCTGCTCTACAAACACTCTAAATCTCGCCCAGTATCTTAGTCTGATATCTAGTCAGAATGTGACTAACTTCAGAAGTAACACTGCAGTGAGAAAGAGGCTCTTGTTTTTAGACAATGCATCATCTTGAAAACAGAAAACCTTTGAGCATTTGCGGCTTATAACACAACATTTCCTGATCTGGTGAAAAATAGTTCAAAATGAGTTCTCCAGATAATTACAAGATGGGATTTATCTAAAGATCCCTTCTTATCTCAAGAAATCTTACAAAGCAAATGTTCACTTGTTCTATTGGCAGATTTTGTACTTATTTCAAATGAAAACAGCTCGTTTTCATTCTTTTTTTTACTTGTTTTTGGAGCAGCATTTTTTCCAGTGTAGAGACAAGCTGCTAGCTGGTATTATATGTTAGCTGTTAGCTGCTAGCTGCTAGCTGGTATTATATGTTAGATGTTAGCTGCTAGCTGCTAGCTGGTATTATATGTTAGATGTTAGCTGCTAGCTGCTAGCTGTTAGCTGGTATTATATGTTAGCTGTTAGCTGCTAGCTGTTAGCTGGTATTATATGTTAGATGTTAGCTGCTAGCTGCTAGCTGGTATTATGTGTTAGATGTTAGCTGCTAGCTGCAGTTCATTGATTGTCCCATAGACTTGAAATGATGGTGTGTTCATGCTCCGTTCAGTAAACCTGAATGATTGAGACGTTTCCACAGAAGCACTGATATACAGATGTAGAGAATGATGAGCTGTTTCCTCCCTGTCAGAAACCAGTATGCTAACCCTCACATAGCAGAGTGCAAACTGGAGTTCATGGAGTTTACTGGGTGCTTTTTATAGTTCTGAACTGGTGTGGGGCAGTTTCCCTGCTGTTAGCATGTTAGCATGATAGCATCTCCTCCTCAACCTCCCGTTTCCTCACATCTTCTGAGTCTCAGTGAAATGTGAATAAAACAGATCAGCTCTGCAGCTCTGAATGTGCCCCCCCCCCCCCTAATGCTTTCCATGTGTTAGCAGTCAGCGCGCAGGAATGAAGCCCCCCCCTCACACACACACACACACACACACACACACACACACACACACACACACACACACACACACACACACACACACACACACAGCTGCGGTGTCGCTGTGTTCTTCATTAAAGCCTCGGGTCACCAAACTAACATTTCCCTTCTTTAAGCAAAGCTCACTAAGTGCTCCAGGAGAGCAGAGACAAACAAACAAAAGCAACTTAGACCCTGAAAACACACGACTACACACCCTTATTATGATTGAGTACAGAGTAAGCAGCGTGCGCGCAGAGGATGAACCTTTCAGAATAAAGCTGCAGAGAAACGTAGAGCCGGGAGGAGCTATTGATTGTCATCGCTCGATAGCAAACAGCACGGACTCATTTGTTAAGTTAAAGTGAACTCTCTGTCCTCATATGAAACCACAGATCCTATGGAATCCATTGGTACCACTCAGGGACGTGCACAGGTACGGGCTAATGTTGCCCGGGCAACGGCCCGTTTGGCCTTTTTGGCTGACCTGCCCCTCTGGAGAGAGCGAGAGTTTCTTTTTCTTTTATCTGTGGTGGCAGAATCAACTCGATAAGCCCACCGTTAGTATCGTAGCGTCTCGCTGCGGGAAACACTTCGTCAGCGCTGTCATCTGCCGGTGCGTTAAGACCACCTCAGTGTCGGATTTTGGAAACTTGATTTTGAGTTGTCTCATCATGGCAGTTAGGGTATAAGGGACAAACCAGGGGACTTTACTTCCTCTTGATACCGTCGGTTATTTACAAAAAAACACCTAATTATACTTGTTATTGTGCTTCTGTCTTTCTGTGTCTTTCCATCCGTAAACTCCCTCAACGCGCCGCTCGCTCTCTTTCTTCATCGCCCTCTCACGGAGAACCCTTCACTGCCCCGCTTCGTCGTAGGATTTCTGCCATGTCTCTACCACTTCAGTTTGACCATCTCTGCTATTAAGTTATGGAATACTAAATAAATAAGTAATTAGATGCCTTACCGTTACTGCGCTCACAAAGAATGATAAGAATAAGAATAATGCGTATTGAACTGGTTTCATTAATTAGTGAGTTTATTTAAGAAAATGAGTTAGAGGCCCTATTTTATCAGTGTGTCTGCACTGCAGTTACAATGGACAAACTACATTAGAACAGAATTGTCCGCATTTTGTCTTTAATAGTTACTAACATTAGATATTTTAATGAGATATGGACCGCAAAACAAAAAGTGTCCCTGGTTTTTATTTTTAAAATCAAGTCAGCGAATGCAAGTAGTCGCCTTAGCTTATTTTGTTATGAGATGTGAATTACTGTTCAATTTAGTTGATGGGGGAGGCCCTTTTTCCAGTTTAGAGCAATAGCCCCTCCAAATGTCTGTGCACGTCCCTGGTACCACTTATTTCTCGATATCCTGTCGGGAAGTGCACTTAAAGACGTCTCAAAGTGAGTCTGCCTCACTTTGAGACGTCTTCCCGACAGGAAGAGATGCTCCAGAGCTGGGAATGTTTCTGTCATCGATAGCACGCAGCAAGTATTTAGATCCTCTGTTTACAACATGCTGAGGCGGACTCATTTTGTTAAGTTAGTGGAAACGTGAAGGTCAATGGAATCCATTGGTACCGGCTGGATATCTGGAAGTCCTTTAGGTTTCAAAGTGAGGCTTTTTCTGCCCCCATCGTCCCCCTAGCTGACAGCTGACCTCTCACGTCCTTCAGGCTCAGGTTCAACATCTCTCACTGGTTTTTTAGTGATTATTTAATACAGCTTTAAACTGCAATGCACTAGCAGTGTGAGGACTGCACTGGAAAAAATGCTGCTCTAAAAACTAGTTAAACAATAATGAAAACAAGGTTTTTTCACTTGAAATAAGTAAAAACCTGCCAATAGAACAGGTGAACATTAGCTTGGTAAGATTCCTTTAAAGGTGGGGTAGGTAAGTTTGAGAAACCGGCTGGAGATCCACTTGTTGTTATATTCCATGGAATGCTCTCAACATCCCGATAGCAATGAATATCTTCAGTGCTTTGACAAAAAATCCATAAAAAAACTTCCTCTGTGGAAGCCGTGGCGCTGAGAAAAGCACGACCAATCATCTGAGCCGGCCCGGCTAAAGTAACTGGATGGCCTACCTGTCTGTCAGCCTTCCATCTGTGCACAAACTGATCTCGTGCCCTCATTGGTCATGTGCGCGTTCGTGTGTGTTGGAGGAGGGGCTCTGTGAGGAAGTGGCAGATTTTTTTCGGCTGTGTATTTTCAGATTCTAGCCACTCGAGCTGCTTTCTCCAAAACGACCCCCCCCCCACCTTTAACTGAGAAGGGATATTTAGATAAATCACATCTTGTAATCAGCTGGAGAACTCATTTTCAACTATATTTCATCAGAATCAGGACATGTTGTGTTTCAATATAAGCCTCAAATTCTCAAAGGTTTTCTGTGTTCTGATGTTAGTTAGTGATTTTCTAATAACTATGTAATAAAAGATGTGTTTCATCTGAGAAACAACTCAAAATAAGATGATTTGACTGAACGAGATGATGCATTGTCCAAAAACAAGAGCCTATATCTCACTGCAGTGTTACTCCTGAAGTTATTGTGTCTTCTATCAGGAGGAGAGACACATTCTGACTAGATATCAGACACATATACTGGGCAAGATCTAGAGATTTGGAGTGTTTGTGGTGTGACTCGCAGCTCTTAGAGTGTTTGTGGTGTGACTCGCAGCTCTTAGAGTGTTTGTGGTGTGACTCGTTGCTTTTAGAGTGTTTGTGGTGTGACTCGCAGCTCTTAGAGTGTTTGTGGTGTGACTCGCTGCTCTTAGAGTGTTTGCGCTGTGACTCGCTGCTCTTAGAGTGTTTGTGGTGTGACTCGCTGTGACTCGCTGCTCTTAGAGTGTTTGTGGTGTGACTCGCTGCTCTTAGAGTGTTTGCGGTGTGACTCGCTGCTCTTAGAGTGTTTGTGGTGTGACTCGCTGTGACTCGCTGCTCTTAGAGTGTTGTGGTGTGACTCGCTGTGACTCGCTGCTCTTAGAGTGTTTGTGGTGTGACTCGCTGCTCTTAGAGTGTTTGTGGTGTGACTCGCTGTGACTCGCTGTGACTCGCTGCTCTTAGAGTGTTTGTGGTGTGACTCGCTGCTCTTAGAGTGTTTGTGGTGTGACTCGCTGTGACTCGCTGCTCTTAGAGTGTTTGTGGTGTGACTCGCTGCTCAGACCCACTGCTGTCTCATTAGCTCGGTTACGTTTCTCCAGATTTAAACGCGACTTTATTGTTGTTGTTGTTGTTGTTGGTGGTGCTGCATGCTTTCAGGGTGAAGCAGGACTGAGCCTCACGTGGAGGTCAGAGGTCAGAGGTCAGAGGTCAGAGGTCAACATGGAGACAGTCGTCTGGACGAACTGACTGTGTGTTGGAGTCTCACAGAGAAACGAACAGCAGTCACACTGGAAATATCTACAGCACAGTTTCATCCTTTATTTCCCACAATGCACCTGGATAGTGTCCATATAGGGTCCAATCCCCTCACTATGACATCACTGTGACCTCACTATGACATCACCAGGTTCTTCTTCATGTTGTTCAGCTTCAGCTCTGAAATCAGTGAGAAGCAGCTGACTGTCAACAAAGAGCCGTGTGTGTGTGTGTGTGTCTGTGTGTGTGTGTGTCTGTCTGTGTGTGTGTGTGTGTCTGTGTGTCTGTGTGTGTGTGTGTCTGTGTGTGTGTGTGTGTGTGTGTCAGCTGTCGTCACAGTTGTTCTGCTCTGGCAGCTGGAGCCTCACTAAACTCCTTCAAACTAAGTACAGTTTAAAGAACCTTAAATGTACGTTTCCTGATTCTCTTTCTACTTAATGAAAAATATGTGGAACATTTCTAAATAAAATCAGAGTCAGAAGAACTTTTCTCTGTGAGATTGAGCTATTTTAAAGTTGAACTAAATATATGTTAGTTATTTATTCTAGAGACACATCTCAATAACCCGCAGCAGACCCTTAAATACATAGAGGACTTTTCTGCTGTAGTTCCTTTGAAATCGTCGTCCCTGGTGAGTCTTTAAGAAATACAAATAAATATAATAATAAATAAATATAGTTACATTTCCATGTACTACTTCCCCTGCAGTGCATCGCAGCGCTGCACCTTCCTGTTACTAAGGAGAACAACTACATTCAGCAAATAAATACATTTTGTTTTTATATTTTTTCTTTACTTTCAAATTAAATGTTAGTTTTTTAATGTTTTAAAAAAAAAAAATATTTTTACATTTTTCAGTTTCTTAATAGTTTTATTTGACATATTGCATAGTTGCATAGTTGCATGGTTGCATAGTTGCATAGTTGCATAGTTGCATAGTTGCATAGTTGCATAGTTGCATGGTTGCATAGTTGCATAGTTGCATAGTTGCATGGTTGCATAGTTGCATAGTTGCATAGTTGCATAGTTGCATAGTTGCATAGTTGCATAGTTGCATAGTTGCACGTGTTGCCGCGTTCCTCCAGTCTGTCTGCGTCGGTCGCTTCAGAGCTTTTACAGAAACAACCATCGACCGGAAAAAGTTCCATTTAATCAAAAAGTGATTCAATGAAAAATAATACATATAATATTAATATTAGTTTTAGTACGTTAACTAACTTAACACAAGCCATCATGTGTGTGTGTGTGTGTGTGTGTGTGTGTGTGTGTGTGTTTCTCTGGAGGATTGGACCCCAGCTGTTGTGGCTGGAAAACATTCAGGTTTTTATAAGCCACAGGTGTGTGTGTGTGTGTGGTTGTGTGTGTGTGGTTGTGTGTGGTGTGTGTGTGTGTGTGTGTGTGGTTGGTGTGTGTGGTTGTGTGTGTGTGTATGTGGTTGTTGTGTGTGTGGTGTGTGTGGTTGTGTGTGTGTGTGGTTGTGGTTGTGTGTGTGTGGTTGGTGTGTGTGTGTGTGTGTGGTTGTGTGTGGTGTGTGGTTGTGTGTGTGTGTGTGTGTGTGGTTGTGTGTGTGTGGTTGTGTGTGTGTGTGGTTGTGTGTGTGAGTGGTTGTGTGTGTGTGTGGTTGTGTGTGTGTGGTTGTGTGTGTGTGTGTTTGTGTGTGTGTGTGTGTGTGGTTGTTAGTGTGTGTGTGGTTGTGTGTGTGTGTGTGGTTGTGTGTGTGTGTGTGGTTGTGTGTGTGGTTGTGTGTGTGTGTGGTTGTGTGTGTGTGTGTGTGTGTGGTTGTGTGTGTGTGTGGTTGTGTGTGTGTGTGAGTGGTTGTGTGTGTGTGTGGTTGTGTGTGTGTGGTTGTGTGTGTGTGTGTGGTTGTGTGTGTGTGTGTGTGGTTGTTAGTGTGTGTGTGGTTGTGTGTGTGTGTGTGGTTGTGTGGTGTGTGGTTGTGTGTGTGTGTGTGTGGTTGTGTGTGGTTTGTGTGTGTTGTGTGTGGTTGTGTGTGTGTGTGGTGTTGTGTGTGTGTGTGTGTGGTTGTGTGTGTGTGTGGTTGTGTGTGTGGGTGTTGTGTGTGGTGTGTGTGTGGTTGTGTGTTGTGGTTGGTTGTGTGTGTGTGTGTGTGTGAGTGTGTGTGTGGTTGTTTGTGTGTGTGTGATTGTGTGTGTGTGTGTGTGGTTGTGAGTGTGTGTGTGTGATTGTGGTTGTATGTGTGTGTGGTTGTGTGTGTGTGTGTGTGTGATTGTGGTTGTGTGTGTGTGTGGTTGTGTGTGTGTGTGGTTTTGTGTGTGTGTGTGTGGTTGTGAGTGTGTGGTGTGTGTGTGATTGTGGTTGTGTGTGTGTGTGGTGTTGTGTTGGTGTGTGTGGTTGTGTGGTTTGTGTGTGTTGTGGGTGTTGTGTGTGTGTGGTGTGTGGTTGTGTGTGTGTGTGTGTGTGAGTGTGGTTGTGTGGGTTGTGTGTGTGTGTGTGTGTGTGTGGTTGTGTGTGTGTGTGTGTGTGTGTGTGTGTGGTGTGTGTTGTGTGTGGTGTGTGTGTGTGTGTGTGTGGTTGTGTGTGTGTGTGTGTGTGGTTGTGTGTGTGTGTGTGTGTGGTTGTGTGTGTGTGTGAGTGTGGTTGTGTGTGGTTGTGTGTGTGTGGGTGTGTGGTTGTGTGTGTGTGTGTGTGTGTGGTTGTTGTGTGTGTGTGTGTGTGAGTGTGGTTGTGTGTGGTTGTGTGTGTGTGTGTGGTTGTGTGTGTGTGTGTGTGTGTGGTTGTGTGTTTGTGTGTGTGTGTGTGTGTTTGTGTGTGTGTGTGTGTGGTTGTGTGTGTGTGTGTGTGGTTGTGTGTGTGTGTGTGAGTGTGGTTGTGTGTGGTGTGTGTGTGTGTGGTTTTGTGTGTGTGTGTGTGTGGTTGTGTGTGTGTGTGAGTGTGGTTGTGGTGTTGTGTGTGTGTGTGTGTGTTGTGTGTGTGTGTGTGGTTGTGTGTGGTTGTGTGTGTGTGTGTGTGTGTGGTTGTGTGTGTGTGTGGTTGTGTGTGTGTGTGTGTGGTTGTGTGTGTGTGTGTGAGTGTGGTTGTGTGTGGTTGTGTGTGTGTGTGTGTGTGGTTGTGTGTGTGTGTGTGTGTGTGTGTGGTTGTGTGTGTGTGTGTGTGGTGTGGTTGTGTGTGGTTGTGTGTGTGTGTGTGTGGTGTGTGTGTGTGTGTGTGTGTGTGTGGTTGTGTGTGTGGTGTGTGTGGTTGTGTGTGTTGTGTGTGTCTGTGTGTGTGTGGTTGGTGTGTGTGGTTGTGTGTGTGTGTGTGTGTGTGTGGTTGTGTTTGTGTGTGTGTGGTTGTGTGGTGTGTGTGGTTGTATGTGTGTGTGTGTGTGTGGTTGTGTGTGGTGTGTGTGTGGTTGTGTGTGTGTGGTTGTGTGTGTGTGTGGTGTGTGTGATTGTGTGTGTGTGTGTGTGTGTGTGTGTGGTTGTGTGTGTGGTGTGTGTGTGGTGTGTGGTTGTGTGTGGTGTGTGTGTGTGGGTGTGTGTGTGGTTGTGTGTGTGTGTGTGTGTGGTTGTGTGTGTGTGTGTGTGTGTGGTTGTGTGTGTGTGTGTGGTTGTGTGTGTGTGTGTGTGTGTGTGTGTGAACCCCTGTTGTAGTGTAGTATATATTTCTTGTAAACACTGAAGTTGATCATAGTTTTGTCTCCGGAGCTTCAACAGACATCAAATCCCCTCCAGGGACACACACCACAACACAGACTGTATCACCCCCTGCTGCCAAATACCAATCAACTATGTGCAACATGTGCTATATGTGCAATATATACATTATATACATATGCCATTAATAACTGTGTAATTTATACCTGGCTGCTAAATCCTGAGAACTGTTACAGGATTTGTATTTTGAAAAGTACTTTCTTTTACTTTTACTTTTTTATTATATTTTTTATTATATCATAACGTAGTACTTTTTTTAACATATGTAGCATGAAGCTGTCTGTGGCTCTCTCCTGCTGTAACATGAAGCTGTCTGTGGCTCTTTCCTGCTGTAGCATGAAGCTGTCTGTGGCTCTCTCCTGCTGTAGCATGAAGCTGTCTGTGGCTCTCTCCTGCTGTAGCATGAAGCTGTCTGTGGCTCTCTCCTGCTGTAACATGAAGCTGTCTGTGGCTCTTTCCTGCTGTAGCATGAAGCTGTCTGTGGCTCTCTCCTGCTGTAGCATGAAGCTGTCTGTGGCTCTCTCCTGCTGTACATGAAGCTGTCTGTGGCTCTTCCTGCTGTAACATGAAGCTGTCTGTGGCTCTTTCCTGCTGTAGCATGAAGCTGTCTGTGGCTCTTCCTGCTGTAGCATGAAGCTGTCTGTGGCTCTCTCCTGCTGTAACATGAAGCTGTCTGTGGCTCTCCTGCTGTAACATGAAGCTGTCTGTGGCTCTCTCCTGCTGTAGCATGAAGCTGTCTGTGGCTCTTTCCTGCTGTAACATGAAGCTGTCTGTGGCTCTCTCCTGCTGTAGCATGAAGCTGTCTGTGGCTCTTTCCTGCTGTAGCATGAAGCTGTCTGTGGCTCTCTCCTGCTGTAGCATGAAGCTGTCTGTGGCTCTTTCCTGCTGTAACATGAAGCTGTCTGTGGCTCTCTCCTGCTGTAACATGAAGCTGTCTGTGGCTCTTTCCTGCTGTAGCATGAAGCTGTCTGTGGCTCTCTCCTGCTGTAGCATGAAGCTGTCTGTGGCTCTCTCCTGCTGTAGCATGAAGCTGTCTGTGGCTCTCTCCTGCTGTAGCATGAAGCTGTCTGTGGCTCTCTCCTGCTGTAGCATGAAGCTGTCTGTGGCTCTCTCCTGCTGTAGCATGAAGCTGTCTGTGGCTCTCTCCTGCTGTAGCATGAAGCTGTCTGTGGCTATCTCCTGCTGTAACATGAAGCTGTCTGTGGCTCTTTCCTGCTGTAACATGAAGCTGTCTGTGGCTCTCTCCTGCGGTAACATGAAGCTGTCTGTGGCTCTCTCCTGCTGTAGCATGAAGCTGTCTGTGGCTCTTCCTGCTGTAACATGAAGCTGTCTGTGGCTCTCTCCTGCTGTAACATGAAGCTGTCTGTGGCTCTTTCCTGCTGTACATGAAGCTGTCTGTGGCTCTTCCTGCTGTAGCATGAAGCTGTCTGTGGCTCTTCCTGCTGTAGCATGAAGCTGTCTGTGGCTCTTTCCTGCTGTACATGAAGCTGTCTGTGGCTCTCCTGCTGTAGCATGAAGCTGTCTGTGGCTCTTTCCTGCTGTAACATGAAGCTGTCTGTGGCTCTCTCCTGCAGTAGCATGAAGCTGTCTGTGGCTCTTTCCTGCTGTAACATGAAGCTGTCTGTGGCTCTTTCCTGCTGTAACATGAAGCTGTCTGTGGCTCTTTCCTGCTGTAACATGAAGCTGTCTGTGGCTTTCCTGCTGTAGCATGAAGCTGTCTGTGGCTTCTCCTGCTGTAACATGAAGCTGTCTGTGGCTCTTTCCTGCTGTAACATGAAGCTGTCTGTGGCTCTTTCCTGCTGTAACATGAAGCTGTCTGTGGCTCTTTCCTGCTGTACATGAAGCTGTCTGTGGCTCTTTCCTGCTGTAACATGAAGCTGTCTGTGGGTCTTTCCTGCTGTAGCATGAAGCTGTCTGTGGCTCTCTTGCTGTAACATGAAGCTGTCTGTGGCTCTCTCCTGCTGTAACATGAAGCTGTCTGTGGCTCTCTCTGCTGTAACATGAAGCTGTCTGTCTCTTCCTGCTGTAACATGAAGCTGTCTGTGGCTCTTTCCTGCTGTAACATGAAGCTGTCTGTGGCTCTCTCCTGCTGTAACATGAAGCTGTCTGTGGCTCTCTCCTGCTGTAAGCATGAAGCTGTCTGTGGCTCTTCCTGCTGTAACATGAAGCTGTCTGTGGCTCTTCCTGCTGTAGCATGAAGCTGTCTGTGGCTCTTTCCTGCTGTAACATGAAGCTGTCTGTGGCTCTCTCCTGCTGTAACATGAAGCTGTCTGTGGCTCTCTCCTGCTGTAACATGAAGCTGTCTGTGGCTCTCTCCTGCTGTAACATGAAGCTGTCTGTGGCTCTTTCCTGCTGTAGCATGAAGCTGTCTGTGGCTCTTTCCTGCTGTAGCATGAAGCTGTCTGTGGCTCTTCCTGCTGTAGCATGAAGCTGTCTGTGGCTTTCCTGCTGTAACATGAAGCTGTCTGTGGCTCTTTCCTGCTGTAACGATGCAAATGTCCCCTCTGTGGGACTAATACAGGTATTCTGATTCTGATAAAACAAAAATGAAATAATGTATTTTAATTTTTTTTTTAAAACATAGTATACATTTTGTAGGTTTTGTAAATTTGAATTTTTTTACATTTTACATTTTTAGTGGTTTTTATATATATATTTCTTTTTTTCAAACTGAGTCTCTCTGAGTCTCTCTGAGTCTCTGAGTCTCTCTGAGTCTCTGAGTTTCTCTGAGTCTCTCTGAGTGTCTGAGTCTCTCTGAGTTTCTCTGAGGCTCTCTGAGTCTCTGAGTCTCTTTGAGTCTCTGAGTCTCTCTGAGTGTCTCTGAGTGTCTCTGAGTCTCTGAGTCTCTCTGAGTCTCTCTGAGTGTCTCTGAGTCTCTGAGTTTCTCGGAGTCTCTAAGTTTCTCTGAGTCTCTCTGAGTCTCTAAGTTTCTCTGAGTCTCTGAGTCTCTGAGTTTCTCTGAGTCTCTCTGAGTCTCTCTGAGTCTCTGAGTCTCTCTGAGTCTCTCTGAGTCTCTCTGAGTCTCTGAGTTTCTCTGAGTCTCTCTGAGTCTCTCTGAGTGTCTCTGAGTGTCTCTGAGTCTCTGAGTTTCTCTGAGTCTCTGAGTCTCTGAGTTTCTCTGAGTCTCTCTGAGTCTCTCTGAGTTTCTCTGAGTCTCTGAGTTTCTCTGAGTCTCTCTGATTCTCTCTGAGTCTCTGAGTTTCTCTGAGTCTCTCTGAGTCTCTCTGAGTGTCTCTGAATCTCTGAGTTTCTCTGAGTCTCTAAGTTTCTCTGAGTTTCTCTGAGTCTCTCTGAGTCTCTCTGAGTCTCTGAGTCTCTGAGTTTCTCTGAGTCTCTCTGAGTCTCTCTGAGTCTCTCTGAGTGTCTCTGAGTCTCTGAGTTTCTCTGAGTCTCTGAGTCTCTAAGTCTCTCTGAGTCTCTCTGAGTGTCTCTGAGTCTCTGAGTTTCTCTGAGTCTCTGAGTCTCTAAGTTTCTCTAAGTCTCTCTGAGTCTCTGAGTCTCTAAGTTTCTCTGAGTCTCTCTGAGTCTCTCTGAGTCTCTCTGAGTCTCTGAGTTTTGCTGAGTCTCTCTGAGTCTCTCTGAGCGTCTCTGAGTCTCTGAGTTTCTCTGAGTCTCTGAGTCTCTAAGTCTCTCTGAGTCTCTCTGAGTCTTTCTGAGTGTCTCTGAGTCTCTGAGTTTCTCTGAGTCTCTAAGTCTCTCTGAGTCTCTCTGAGTCTCTCTGAGTCTCTGAGTTTCTCCCTCTCTCTTCCTGTCTGCAGCTCACAAAGAGTTTCTCTCTAAATGTCACATGTTTCTCCCTCAGCGTTTCTATCAGGACGCCATTGTTCTCCAGCTGTTTGTTTGGTTGCCATGGAGACAGAGAGACTCCGTAAACACTTCCTGCTTCAGTTTCTGCACAAAACACTGTTTATATAGTGTTATGTATCTGACTTTCTGCTGTTCATCAGCAAACATATTTATATATATTATATATTATATATGATAGAGCGGGGAAGGGTTGGACTGACTCTCCTTTATAAGCACACACAATAAAGAGAAAGAGTAGAGGAAGAAATATTCAGACACTTTACTTTAGCAAAAGTACTCTGTGTCAAGTCAAAGCCCTGCGTTTAATCTCTAAAAGTACACAAATATCTGCAGAATAATAACAAATGATTATATTATATTTCCTGATGCTTTAGCTGTGATTGTTGGTCATTATTTTAATAACGTATATTCAGATCGTTTTATCTATGACGTCCCTTCAGTGCTTCAGTAACGGGTCTTCGTTACCGTCCAGTTAGTATTTAAATGTATTTGATAACGTATTGTCTTGTGTTCTAACTGCTGCCCGGACTGTCTCTGTGAAATCAGACCGTTAGACTCTGATAGGAACTGAGAGTCAGTGGAGGTCAGCTGATCAGCTCCTGTTTCCTGGGGAAGGATTACAGCGTCGCTCCGAACACACTCAGCTTCCTCTGAACTGATCTCTGCTTCCTGAGGAGCAGCAGCAGGAACATCTGATCCCATCAGGGTGCAGACAGAAACTCTGAGGAGAAGCTCCTGCAGGATCTGAGATACTACGGCAGATTCTGCAGGGAGTTATTCACAGTAAAGTTAACACAACTAGTCAAAGGTACTCTTTAACAAGTAAAAAGTACTTCGTAACAAGTCCAAAGTACTCTGTAACAACTCAAAAGTACTTTGTTACAAGTCAAATGTACTCTTTAACAAATCAGAGGTACTTCGTAACAAGTCAAAAGTACTTCGTCGTAACAAGTCAAAAGTACTTCGTAACAAGTCAAAAGTACTTCGTAACAAATCAAAGGTACTTAATGAAATGAAGCAGAAATAACTCCGATTCGTCCGTCCACGAGACCTTTGGTTCTTCAGGGCGATGCTAACATGAAGCTTCAACGACTGCTCTCAGGAAACATGTGCTTATTGACACGAATGTCAAGAAAAAGGAAATGTTGAACCGGTAACTGAGTTCAAACACTGGGAAACATAACCGTTGAAAGACATAGAAAGTGTAGAAACTATTAGAAGTTCATCAGTCGAAGTGACGGTGCTGAAAGTAGTTGAAGAGAACATTTAAAGCATGTTTGGAAATAACATGCTGAGACTTTGACCCAAATTGACGTACAATAAGTGCAATAAACCATAAAGATTCAAACTAAAGACAACAACAACAACAGTGCTGACATGTTTACTACTAACAAGCCAGACCATAATAAGAGCTGCTGACTCCGCTGTAAACTCTAAAAGAGATACAGGAAGGTCTTCAGTCTGTGACGGACGATCTGTAGACTCTCTCTGTCCTGAGATCAGAGGGAAGCTCCTTCAAGCTAATCGGCTTAAAAGCTGGAGTGTATGGTTTGACCAGAACCCCTCACAGCATGGTGGACCAGAACCCCTCACAGCATGGTGGACCAGAACCCCTCACAGCATGGTGGGCCAGAACCCCTCACAGCATGGTGGACCAGAACCCCTCACAGCATGGTGGGCCAGAACCCCTCACAGCATGGTGGACCAGAACCCCTCACAGCATGGTGGGCCAGAACCCCTCACAGCATGGTGGGCCAGAACCTTAAAGGTAATTGTAGTCCAAGCTCGGGGGTTCCATTTCAGTCCAAACTAAAATCCTGAGAGACATTAAGGAGGTACATTTAAAAGGAAAGGACAGTTTTTTTGTAAAAGCACTTTGACTTGATTAGTTTAAGTGACCGGACAGGAGTTGAAACTTCAAGCGTCAGTTTGAATCCAGATGTTCAAGAAAGGGATGAAATGATGCTTACAATAAATGGAAGAGTCGGTTAAAGTTCAGCGTTGGTTCGAACACAAAGGCTGAAGGAGTCAGAGAGTCTTCAGTGACCAGTGTCTCTGAACAGAGAGCTGTGTGTTGTACCAACTCTCCATGTGATGTGGTCACACACACACACACACACACACACACACACACACACACACACACACACACACACACACACACACACACACACACACACACACACACACACACACACACTGATTTATGAACCTCTGATTCTTTCTGCTTCCTGATTGGACGATCCATGACGAGTTATATTGATGAAAACACGGTGAAAGAAATGTTGAAAATGTGTGTGTGTGTGTGTGTGTATGTTAAACAGAAAGAAAGAGTCATTGCACTGAGAGTAGGTTTTAAGTTCATGAACGGCTCAGAGTTCCCCCCTCAGATTCCTGGATGTGTGTGTGTGTGTGTGTCTGTCTGTGTGTGTCTGTGTGTGTGTGTGTGTGAGTGTGTGTGTCTGTCTGTCTGTGTGTGTGCATGTGTTTCCTATTTAAAGTGACCTCATTCCTCGGCCCGGGGGCAGCAGCAGGATGATGACATCACCGTCTCTGAGACTTTCACATTAAGAGCGTGTCTCCTGTCAGCTGGAACACAAACACTACAGCGGGCTTTTATTTTGGCGAGCCAGATGTTTTTAAAAAGCTCCGTGAAACAGAACAGGAAGTTGGGTCGAAACCAGCTGATTACGAACCGCTGCAGAATGAATGATTTCACATTTTGCTTTATTTACTGGCTTCTGATTGGCTGACAGTTTATTGATAAATCACAACAAACGGCTCATCAGTCATAAGTCCTCTGCAGGTGAATAGGGTAAACAAAGAAGCTACCAGATATCACCATGAAACTCCCTCACTTTATTCCTGACACTAACAGAAGCCTTTTTTCCTCAGATATGTGAACATTTAAATTAGAGTCAAAGGTTTCCACAGAGGGGATTCTGGGTATATAAATAAAACGCAGGGTTTAAGGTTGTTGTAGTTTGGTAAACTGAGACATAAAGGACATGTTGGGTCTATAAAACCTCAGAGAAAGTAAAAGACTTGTGAATATTCACGTCTTTAAAGGTATTTATTTAACTTAAAGAAGCTGAAACCAGTACATTTTGACATAAATATGTGTTTATATCTTTATTTTGTCTATAAGAGTAAGGAGCTGGAGAAGTCATTCTTCAATTAAACCTGCCTTATAAATTAAATCCTTCTTTATTGAAATGTTTGTATACGTAGGATTGTCTCAAGTTTCAAACAACATTAAAATATGAACGAGGTTTTATTTTGTTAAAGGGTCTGTACATCCTGTAAATGAGCTGAAGAGTAAAGAGAAAGCCTTTGATGTCTGATATCTGTTTGATGGTAAGATGAAGATCATTAGAAACACCAGAGACAGAAATAGAGAGGGAACCAGTCTGATATCTGTTTGATGGTAAGATGAAGATCATTAGAAACACCAGAGACTTAAATAGAGAGGGAACCAGTCTGATATCTGTTTGATGGTAAGATGAAGATCATTAGAAACACCAGAGACAGAAATAGAGAGGGAACCAGTCTGATATCTGTTTGATGGTAAGATGAAGATCATTAGAAACACCAGAGACAGAAATAGAGAGGGAACCAGTCTGATATCTGTTTGATGGTAAGATGAAGATCATTAGAAACACCAGAGACAGAAATAGAGAGGGAACCAGTCTGATATCTGTTTGGTGTTAAGATGAAGATCATAAGAAACACCAGAGACTTAAATAGAGAGGGAACCAGATCATTAAACATAAAAACTAAGGTCATTAAACAGGAAGTGTTGAAATGAGAATCAGAGGATGAGTATTTGAATCCTGAGCTTCGTGATGACGTTGGTTTTATTTCAGTTTAAAAAAAGACACATTGCACCTTTCAGTGGACTGGGTTCAGTGGACTGGGTTCAGTGGACTGGGTTCAGTGGACTGGTTTCAGTGGACTGGTTTCAGTGGACTGGTTTCAGTGGACTGGGTTCAGTGGACTGGGTTCAGTGGACTGGTTTCAGTGGACTGGGTTCAGTGGACTGGTTTCAGTGGACTGGTTTCAGTGGACTGGGTTCAGTGGACTGGTTTCAGTGGACTTAGTAGATAATGTTTAATGACTTGAAAAGGAAGAAGGCTCAGCAGCCAGTTCACAGAGCAAAGTTAAGACAAACTAAGAACAACTTTGTCCTAAAAGAAAGAGACTAAAGTACTCAATACACAAAGATAAAGTCGAGCACATCTCCTGACAATGAACGAACACAAGTTAAACTAACAGGTCGGCATATATCTCCGATTGATCTGTCCCCTCAGACTCGAAGGCCATCGTGGACGGGAACCTGAAGCTGATCCTGGGTCTGATCTGGACCCTGATCCTGCACTACTCCATCTCCATGCCCATGTGGGAGGACGAGGACGACGAGGACGCCAAGAAGCTGACCCCCAAACAGCGTCTGCTGGGCTGGATCCAGAACAAGGTCCCCCAGCTGCCCATCACCAACTTCCACCGCGACTGGAGGGACGGCAAGGCCCTGGGGGCGCTGGTGGACAACTGCGCTCCAGGTGGGATGAGATAAGATGAGATAAGATGGACCTTTATTAATCCCACCAGTACAACTGGGCCCCGGGTAGGAGACCAGGACTTAGTGTTACAAACATCTGTACGTAGGAAACCAGGACTTAGTGTTAGAAACAACTGTACGTAGGAGACCAGGACTTAGTGTTAGAAACATCTGTACGTAGGAAACCAGGACTTAGTGTTACAAACATCTGTACATAGGAGACCAGGACTTAGTGTTAGAAACATCTGTACGTAGGAAACCAGGACTTAGTGTTAGAAACATCTGTACGTAGGAGACCAGGACTTAGTGTTAGAAACATCTGTACGTAGGAAACCAGGACTTAGTGTTAGAAACATCTGTACGTAGGAAACCAGGAATTAGTGTTAGAAACATCTGTACGTAGGAAACCAGGACTTAGTGTTACAAACATCTGTACGTAGGAGACCAGGACTTAGTGTTAGAAACATCTGTACGTAGGAAACCAGGACTTAGTGTTAGAAACATCTGTACGTAGGAAACCATGACTTAGTGTTAGAAACATCTGTACGTAGGAGACCAGGACTTAGTGTTAGAAACATCTGTACGTAGGAAACCAGGACTTAGTGTTAGAAACATCTGTACGTAGGAAACCAGGACTTAGTGTTAGAAACATCTGTACGTAGGAAACCAGGACTTAGTGTTAGAAACATCTGTACGTAGGAAACCATGACTTAGTGTTAGAAACATCTTTATGTAGGAAACCAGGACTTAGTGTTAGAAACATCTGTACGTAGGAAACCAGGACTTAGTGTTAGAAACAACTGTACGTAGGAAACCATGACTTAGTGTTAGAAACATCTGTACGTAGGAAACCATGACTTAGTGTTAGAAACATCTGTACGTAGGAAACCATGACTTAGTGTTAGAAACATCTGTACGTAGGAAACCATGACTTAGTGTTAGAAACATCTGTACGTAGGAAACCAGGACTTAGTGTTAGAAACATCTGTACGTAGGAGACCAGGACTTAGTGTTACAAACATCTGTACGTAGGAGACCAGGACTTAGTGTTACAAACATCTGTACGTAGGAGACCAGGACTTAGTGTTAGAAACATCTGTACGTAGGAAACCAGGACTTAGTGTTACAAACATCTGTACGTAGGAGACCAGGACTTAGTGTTACAAACATCTGTACGTAGGAGACCAGGACTTAGTGTTACAAACATCTGTACGTAGGAGACCAGGACTTAGTGTTAGAAACATCTGTACGTAGGAAACCAGGACTTAGTGTTACAAACATCTGTACATAGGAGACCAGGACTTAGTGTTAGAAACATCTGTACGTAGGAAACCAGGACTTAGTGTTAGAAACATCTGTACGTAGGAGACCAGGACTTAGTGTTAGAAACATCTGTACATAGGAGACCAGGACTTAGTGTTAGAAACATCTGTACGTAGGAAACCATGACTTAGTGTTAGAAACATCTGTACATAGGAAACCAGGACTTAGTGTTAGAAACATCTGTACGTAGGAAACCAGGACTTAGTGTTAGAAACATCTGTACGTAGGAAACCAGGAATTAGTGTTAGAAACATCTGTACGTAGGAAACCAGGACTTAGTGTTACAAACATCTGTACGTAGGAGACCAGGACTTAGTGTTAGAAACATCTGTACATAGGAAACCATGACTTAGTGTTAGAAACAACTGTACGTAGGAAACCAGGACTTAGTGTTAGAAACATCTGTACGTAGGAAACCATGACTTAGTGTTAGAAACATCTGTACGTAGGAAACCAGGACTTAGTGTTAGAAACATCTGTACGTAGGAAACCATGACTTAGTGTTAGAAACAACTGTACGTAGGAAACCAGGACTTAGTGTTAGAAACAACTGTACGTAGGAAACCATGACTTAGTGTTAGAAACATCTGTACGTAGGAAACCATGACTTAGTGTTAGAAACATCTGTACGTAGGAAACCATGACTTAGTGTTAGAAACATCTGTACGTAGGAAACCAGGACTTAGTGTTAGAAACATCTGTACGTAGGAAACCAGGACTTAGTGTTAGAAACATCTGTACGTAGGAAACCAGGTCTTAGTGTTAGAAACATCTGTACGTAGGAAACCAGGACTTAGTGTTAGAAACATCTGTACGTAGGAAACCAGGACTTAGTGTTAGAAACATCTGTACGTAGGAAACCAGGACTTAGTGTTAGAAACATCTGTACGTAGGAAACCAGGACTTAGTGTTAGAAACATCTGTACGTAGGAATCCAAATCTTAAAAACAACTGCGCCCCAGGTAGATAGATAAGATGGACCTTTAGTAACCCCCGTGGGGAAACGCAGTAGTTTAAACTGCCCCGGGTACGTAGGAAACCAGGCATAATAACCAGCTATAATAAGAGATGCAATGAAAGTCAGTTTCCAGCCTCTCAGATCTGGAGTTGTTCTCTGTTTTAAATGATATTAAACGTCTCTCCGTGGTGCGTTCAGGTCTTTGTCCAGACTGGGAAAACTGGGACCCCAGCCAGCCGGTGGAGAACGCCCGGGAGGCCATGCAGCAGGCCGACGACTGGCTGGGCGTGCCTCAGGTAACACCAACCTTTATTTAACATTTAATACATCTATTTTAATATTTTAAATACTCATGACTCATACAGAACATGGAGCATTTTTAAAACCCAGAGGAATCTGCCCGGCAACTATATAAAAAAATCAAGGAATAAAAGTGATTCCTTTAAAAAAAAAGAAATGACATTACTTTTTTAGATTCTACAGATTATTTCTCTCGTGCTAGAAGGCTCAATTTTATCTGTAAAAACCGTCAAAGTTGGATATTAACATTTGAATCTGCATTAAAAACATCGCCCTCTGTCTGTAACCAGAGCTGCTCTGATTGGTTAGCTGGACGGCTCTGTTGTGATTGGTCAACCAGCTTAGAGATGTCCCGCCCCTTTTAGCCTATCACGTACAATGTGTTGCAGCGCAGGTGTTCCATAGTGGTGTCACCATGTTCCTGAACTTTGGGATTCTAGCCTCTGCAGACCGTTAACATGCACTAACACCTACAGGAGAAGAATAAAGGGCCTCTTTAAGTGAGCGGCAGCACGACTCGATGACGGGCGACTTTACAGACGTCAGAGTTTCCGTGTGTTGAACTCTGTAATGATGATGAAGTGATTATAAAACAGATGTTTAATTATTCATATTTAACGAGAGCAGCAGACTGGAAACTGTTAGTCTGACGTCTGCAGGTCGGTGCGTTTGAAAAAGTACTAAAAATACTCTTCACTGAGAGATACTGGGAGTGGAGAAACTTTGAATTTATGGAGTGTGTATTGAATGTCTAAATGGAGATAATCTGCAAACCTAGTCCTGTTTAGGCTTTTAAGAAATAAGAAAAATATATAATACAACTGTCAGATATAGGATACGAACTATAACAGGAAAAAGCCAATTATTTTCACAGAGAAGAATTTAAACAACATTCAAGACTTTTCTGATGTTATTGAAAACCCAGCTATATTTTCTTTACATTTGAATTCCCAAACAAAACCACCATTCACAAGGTGTGACTGACTGTTGTCACATGTGACTACCGATTAGCATTCGTGCTAACTTAACATTGAAATTCCCATTGACTGTTTTCACACTTATTACCAGCTGTTTCCAACAGGTGTTGAGGTCAGTATTGAACAGAAGGTAGATGACTACTTACAGACAGGTAGGCTTCAGGGTTCAGCAGGAAACAGAGGGAAAGCACCTGCTGGGCTCCATAGGCTTTCATGAAACAAGGAAACTACGGCAAGCCTTTAAGGACAAACAGGCAAGACCCTCTTAAAGGGGCAGGACAACAATGATATACAATAAGCTCAGAAAACACGTTACGTAAATACATATCTGATCAAACAACAAACAGAAACATTTCATAGTTATGCAGGTGATGCACACATTTACTTCAATGAAAGGAAAGCCTGTTTATTTACCTTTCAATGACCTGTCCCTCGTTGTCTCACCTGTCCCTCGTTGTCTCACCTGTCCCTCGTTGTCTCACCTGTCCCTCGTTGTCTCACCTGTCCCTCGTTGTCTCACCTGTCCCTCGTTCAGGTGATCGCCCCGGAGGAGATCGTGGACCCCAACGTGGACGAGCACTCAGTGATGACCTACCTGTCCCAGTTCCCCAAATCCAGACTGAAGCCTGGCGCCCCCCTGAGGGCCAAGACGCTGCACCCCAAGAGGGCCAGGGCCTACGGACTGGGTGAGGAACCGACCAATCAGCAATCAGTTCACTATCTTTGATATGAGACTCATTGGTTTTTGGTCACAAGCAAACAATATATAACGCCACCTCGTTAACTGTAACGAGCACATTGTGTAGGGCTTTAGACCCCAAAAAACAATCAATAATAATAATACTTTTTTTGCAGCTGAGATTATTTGTCACTCCCAACTAAATTTAGAAATACCAAACTTGAAAAATACAAAGTTTCTGCCGATCATTCCAACCTGGTGTTTATCACATTTATTTACTCATTCTTCAATTAAACAGAAAGAGTTTGTTTAACATTTAAATAATTAAATCGTGTCTGATAATGTAATAATTGTTAAAAAGGTAAAAGTGAATATTGTATAACATTGCAATACCTTCCTGTCACGTTGAAGCATCACTGTTTGTTTTTTTTAAATCAAGAAAATCGGTGTGAAAAAAAGGGTTTGTTTAACATTTAAAAAAAAAGGAATATTTATAAAAAACAACGAAAAAAAAAATATATATATATTTTCGTGTTTTAAATGTTTTTGACGTTTAATGTCTTATTCTTTTATATTTTTGGAAATGTTCTTTCAATCACCAAATGTTAAAAAAAGAATATCCAAAACTTTTAAAAAGATGTAAAAAAAGATGTGAAAGAAAGTTTATAACAATTCTTTTTAGAAAATGTAGAAAAAGAAATGTAAAAGTCCAAAAGGTTGAAATGAAAGTCCTCACAGAAACCTTTAACTCGTAGCTTGAAGACGTCTTGCTGCCTTCATCGCGTGGAACCGGATAACTTCCTGATGTGTTTCAGGTGTGGAGCCGCGCGGGAACATCGTCCTGAAGCCGGCCGAGTTCCTGGTCGAGACGGTGGAGGCCGGACTCGGGGAAATCCTGGTTTACGTGGAGGACCCTGAAGGCCACACGGAGGAGGTGGGAACACATTCTGTTTTAATGTAAACTTAAAACAAAACGTAAGGAAATGTGTGTTTGGTAGATGATTTCTTTGCTTCTTGGCAATACATCTTAAAGCGGTTAAAGTCCCCTACGCGTATTGGGGTCACAGATGGGGTCCGAGACCATCGAGCCACATGAATGTCTGGGAGCTAATTCATGCTATATGCTACACAAATACGGCCAGGATCCGTGGAATTTTCGGAATATTGTGTTGCAGATTTGAGTTTTCCAAAGGGGGGTCCGTTCAGCAGGAAACACTTGAAATAACTAAAGGACGAGTTAAACAAGAAAGTAGAAAGAAAGAGAGGTCATAGAAAACTATCTCTGCTAAAAAGTGAGCGATGATTGAGAGTCAGAGCTCAACCTTTCAGATGTGAGTATCTCACAGTGTCACTTTGATTCACTTTGTTACTCATGTTTTATTATCTTTGCTTTTAAATGAGTGTTTTTAAAAGCTATTTTATAAGATGTTTCTTAACGCTCTTAATGTCTTTCATTTTTGTAAAGCACTTTGAATTGCCTTGTATTGAAATGTGCTATATAGATAAACTTGCCTTTCCTTATACCGTTGGAAAGCCTGTTCTCCTACCTTTCAAATGGCGCCACATTTGTGAGGAACATGCATTTGTGGGATCATTATGTGGGGTGCGCCCAGAAATAATCTGCCAAACACAGATTTCCTTACTCTTTGTGTTAAGTTATTTATTTAAACCCAACACAGTGAAGTACAGCTGATGGTTTTTGTGTTTCAGGCCAGAGTGATCCCCAACAACGACAAGAACCGGAGCTACTCGGTGGTCTACCTGCCCAAAGTGGAGGGGCTTCATAAAGTAAGAAACATGCTTAGATAGCACAGCAATCAGAGCTTTCAACCATCCTCATGGTCTTCCTGAGAGACGGGTGGAGGACTGGTTCTTTGTCAACAGATGCTAAGAGTTGATTAAAAGACAGATCTCTCAAACGAACCGTCCTCAACTAGGAATCCTGCAAAAGCTCCGCTTCAAATCTTGATTTTACTGATGTGTTCCTTTAGGTTTCTGGAAAATAAGTCATTCATCATGAAAAAGGCATAAGAAATGACACTTTGAGTAAATCTGCATCGAATAAGACCAAAAACGATCGATCAGGAAGGGACAGATCTGGTTAACGCCTTGTTTAGTTCAGGTGTTTTTTAACATGATCATTTAAGGTGAAACTGTTAGAAACTCTCTGGTCCCCGGCTTGAGCTTCAATCTCAGGATCCATGTATCTGTGATCCTCTCCAGAATGGAAGTAGTCATCACATACAGAGCATCAACTAGTTCCTGAACAGTGTCCTTCACATGTTGATATCCAAGAGAGGGAGTTACACAGTCACAAGATGGAGGAATACCGGTTTTTCTCATAATCTCAAAATGCTGACTTTTTCTCAAAATCGCAAAATTCTGTATTTTTCTCAAAATCTATTTTTTTTTACTTTTTCCTCAAAATCTCAAAAATTCTCACTTTTTCTAAAAAGTCTAAAAATGTTGACTTTTTCTCAAAAAATCAGACTTTTTCTAAAAAACTGAATTTTTTTTTGACTTTTTCTAAAATTGTTGACTTTTTCCTCAAAATCTCAAAAATGCTGACCTTTCTAAAAATCTAAAAATGTTGACTTTTTCCTCAAAATCATCCTGTCATGTACACAGCTACAGTTGGGATGCCTTTGTTAGCATGTTACTCTGTGTTTGTGTGTCCAGGTCAAGGTTCTGTTTGCGGGGCAGGACATCGAGCGGAGTCCCTTCACGGTGAACGTCTCTAAGGCGCTGGGCGACCCGAGCCGGGTCCAGGCCCGCGGGCCGGGGCTGCAGCTGAGCGGGAACGTGGCCAACAAACCCACGTACTTCGATATTTACACCGCAGGTAACCAGAGCAGCTAGGACCAGATTTTAGTTTAACGCAGATTTAGAGTTTATACAGTACGGAATAGAAGAAGGACCATAGTTGGAACGAGCTCCCCATTCATCACGGTTGGGTAAGTAATGCAAAGTTTGGATGTTTTTCACGTGATTTTCTTAAATAAAAAAAACCTGGACTTGTTTTCAGACATTTTCGCAAATTGTTCGATCAAAATATTATGTATGATGTTTGATGTCTACCTTTGATGCTCGACAGTGCGGAAAACTATGTCGGTACGAAGATATTTGAACCTGACAATTACATGTTTCTTTTTTTTCAAGTTTTTCAAATTTCTTTAAAAAAAAAATGTTTAACTCATTATTTCTTTTTTTTACTTATTAATTTCTTTTTTACGTTTCTGGGCAGTTTCCAGCTTTCCCTGACAGAAACTTCCCTGACACCCCGTATACAGAATGGATTCCTAAAGTTCCTTTCCTCCCCGAACGTCATATTAAAGTCTTGTTGTTTCTCCGTCCAGGCGCCGGAGCCGGAGACGTTGGAGTCGTCATCGTCGACTCAAACGCCCGCCGGGACACGGTGGAGATCGTGCTGGAGAACAAGGGGGACAGTATTTTCCGTTGCACCTACGTTCCCGTCCTGGAGGGGGCGCACACCGTCTGCGTGACCTTCGCCGGGCAGCAGATTCCCAGAAGCCCCTTCACCGTGAACATCTCAGAGCGTAGGTTTCACACCAGTCTGCTCTCCATGGTCCTAAAAAACATCAATGTTTTAATATTTCTATGAGTTACTTTCCATGTGACACCAACCAGAAACTGACGTGGAACCTAATGCATGACTTTCTAATCAGTCACATGGAAATCTGAAATCCTGACTAACTTTTTTTAAAGTTTTTGATTTCCACAGCAGTTAAATCTGCAGATCCTGCTCCATGGTGGTCTACTGGTGGTCTACTGGTGGTCTACTGGTGGTCTACTGGTGGTCTGCTGGTGGTCTACTGGTGGTCTGCTGGTGGTCTACTGGTGGTCTGCTGGTGGTCTACTGGTGGTCTGCTGGCGGTCTACTGGTGGTCTGCTTGGTGTTTGACGGTTGGACGGAGAGTAATGGGTCTTTGGATGGACTTTATCCTTTCCTGTCTTTGATGTGGTCCCTATCTTTCCTGATAGGTCTCAGATCATATTCCAGACTTGGCTGTAAGGGGTTGGGCGGACTTACTCCGTTGATTGACAACAAACTGTCTGCCCAACCCCTTACAGCCAAGTCTGGAATATGATCAGAGACCTATCAGGAAAGATAGGGTCCGACTGAGGTTCAGACTCTCTGAAAGGGACATTTCAAGACTTAACTTTGGACTCAACTTAAGCTTCATGACTTGTCTTGCTTCTTTGGCACTTGCTTTATCACTTAGGATTGCTTGTCTTGGTTTTTGATATTCAATTTCTTTATTCAGCTAGGCCTACACTGGCCAGTCCTGATGAAACCAGTAAGACTTGAAACCTTCTGTCAGGATCTGGTCATAGAGCCAGTCTGTCGGACTTGACTTAGAACTTGTACATCTTGGAACCTAACTTGGGAATGTCCAATTTTGATTTGGGACTCGAGACTTGTTTCTGTCGAGACCTGACTTGAGACTTGCTGGTTTGAATGTCTCAGGGTTTTAGGGGTTTGGTGGGTCTGGATGTCTGGTGGTCTGGAGGGTTAGAGTTGTGGAGGTCGGAAGCTCTAGAAATGTGCAGTTTTTGATGTCTGGGTGTTTGGAAGTTTGAAGGTTTGTTCGTCTAGTGGTCTAGAGTTTCTGGGTCTACACGTTTACGATGTCTGGAGGTCTGGAGGTCTTTATTCCTGGAGGCCTTGATTCCTTGAGGTCTGGAGGTCTAGATGTTTGGAGGCCTTGATTCCTGGAGGTCTTGATTCCTTGAGGTCTGGAGGTCTAGAAGTTTGGAGGTCTAGATGTTTGAACTCTTGCAGGTCTGGAGGTCTCCGTCTCTTCTTGAGTACCAATGCTTCCCCCCTGTTGTCCCTCCTGCAGTTTCACAGATTGCCCTCCCCCCCACTGGGTCGCCGGTGCATAGAGAGCCAGTCTCTGTGCCTCAGACCGCCTGCACCCCCCCCTCAGACCGGACCCGGAGAGCCCCCCCCCATCCAACGCCGCCTCGATCCAGGCGACCAAGTTAGTACAGGCTGGACTGGGGGGGGTGGGGGGGGGTTACCTGAACCTTTACCTGAGCCTGGGTTCCTTCAACCTCTTCCTGGGGGCCGCTTCACAGCATGAGCAGCTTCTTCTTCTGCTGAGTGAATGTGTGTAGACCTGCTGGGGTCCGACTACCAGGTGTACTGTAGTTTATCTAAAACACAAGCAGCGGCACAAGAACTCTCCTCAATATCAACAGACCTGAAAAATACAAAACTGTTTTTGGGACATTTTGGAATTTCTTTTTAGTTTTTTTTGTTGTATTTTTGGAAATGTATGAACTTTTTTTGGACATTTTTTTTTTTTTTGGACATTTTTTTTATAAATATATATTTGTTCACATATATCTTTTCTATTTAAAAAAAATTTGACATTCTTTTTTTTTTTAACATTTGCTGATTGTTCTGAGAAAAGAACATTTAAAAAATATGTTGAATAACACTAGGGTTAGGGTGAGGCCCCTAATATTTGGATGCCTAACAGTTCAGATTGTGTCCATTCAAACACCAGAACTAATGCATTTAACGAGTGAATGTGAACATTATTTTACACATTGGCCTTCATCCTCTTCATCCTCCTCTTCCTCATACCCCTAACCCTGCTCCTCCTGTTCTCCCCGTTTAAATGCTGCTTTACGCTCTGTTTGTATAAACATGTCTGTATATAATCCTTCAGTTTCACAGGGATCCTCTGCTGAACGGTAAAAGTCTGAACGCTTGCAATTACATTTTGTAACGTCGTTATCTCAAGATCACGAGTTAACTTTCCCTTTATCCCCACAAGGATAAAAGGTTTATTATATATTCATTTCCCAGAAACAACGGGCAGATTTCTTCACATGACGACTTTATTTATCACGAGGAAAACAACGAGACATGATGTTGTGTCTTCCGGATCGAAGTGAGAGAAAACCATCTTTTGTTTAAAGGCTCTGGGTTTTTACAAATAACGAGACGTTTAACTTGTGTTCATGAGATAACAGCGACCTTCTTTCATCTATGTTATAAACAGTCTGATATCTCTGTTTCTGTTTCATCTTCGCTGCTTTTCTTTCAGCTTCAAACAGCAAACTGCTTCAGCTCCGATCAGCTGACTAACACAGATACACTGTGTGTGTGTGTGTGTGTGTGTGTGTGTGTTTATTCTTGGTTCACTATATTTAGTTTAAGACTTGTGACATTTCTTACCCTCGGGGTCAGTTTAGGAAATCTAATCATGGACTCATTATGAGATCAGAAAGACTTGTTCAAAGGTCACAGTGAGGTTCCATCTAAGCCTCCATTGGGCTCCTTTGTTTACTTCCAGATTGAACTATGGAAATTTGGATTGGAGAAAATAATATAAAAAGCCCAAATAGTAATTTGAGCTTTTTGTAGTTTGTCAATTCGGCCCAGATTAAGACACTTTCGTTCCACTGTGTGTTTGACGGTGTGAGTGTTTCTGTGCTATCATCATATATATATTTGACCTCCCGGTCCAACCCCTCCTCTCCTCCTCTAACAGCCTGTAACCCCAACTCGTGCCGGGCGTCGGGTCGCGGTCTGCAGCCGAAGGGTCTGCGGGTCAAAGAGGTCGCCGATTTCAAAGTCTACACGAAAGGAGGCGGCAGCGGCGAGCTCATCGTCACCGTGAAGGGACCGAGTAAGACTGCGCTAGATATATTTATATATTCCATCTGAAGAACCCTGTGGAGGAAACTCTTCAGAGAAACTGATCAATGATTCGTGGACAAAGTTTGTCTTTTGTTCTATTTAATAAAGTAATAAAGAAAGTCAATATAAAGTGAAATGGATCTGAAATGCAGGAACAGAGAAACACACACACACACACACAAACACACACACACAGGAACAGAGCAGCTTCATCCTCAGAGGAGAAAGAAGTTCTGCTTTCAGTCTCTCTGTGTATTCATGAGAGGAAGCAGCTGCTCCTCCAGTCCTTAACCATTTGTAAATCCACCTTTTACTTCCTTTACCTCCTGAAATGTAAACCCTAAACTTCTGTCTCTGTTAAACACACACAAGACTAACAATACAATTTCACAGAGTATAAGACTATATGTTTTAAATGATGATAGGATATCCATTGATGCTTTCTTGTGACTGCAGAAGGCCTGGAGGAGCCGGTGAAGGTGCTGGAGATCGAGAGCGGGGTTTTCGAGTGTAATTACTATCCCATAATGACCGGGAAACATACCGTGACCGTCACCTGGGGGGGGCACGGCATCCCACGCAGGTGAGACCGTCAGGTTATTCTATTATTATAACATGTTAGCATCACAATGAACCAATCTGAGAAACCACATCCATTCAAAAGGAGTTTAATGTTCGTGGTTTGGATAAGATAAGAAGTAAAGAGGACCCAGGATTGAACCCTGAGGTACTCCAGTGGATAAAGCAGAGCAAAGTTACACGTTTAAAAAAAGATAATGATGCTAAATATATTTGATTATTTTAATTAATTAATTAATTAACATTTTTAAATGATTTCTGTTTTATTTTTTTCATGAAAACTAAAAAAATAAGAACTATAATATCTTGGAATTACTTCTTAGTAATCCTTTGCTTGTAACATCATGTCATGTTTTTATCGTTTTAAAATCTGTCTATTTGGGATTATAATATATGTGTGTGTGTGTGTGTGTTCAGTCCGTTCGAGGTGCAGGTGAGCGAGGAGGCGGGGCCTCAGAAGGTGAGGGCCTGGGGTCCGGGTCTGGAGACAGGTGTAGTCGGGAAGAGTGCTGACTTCGTGGTGGAGGCCATCGGCACGGAGGTGGGGACTCTCGGTACGTAACAACGAAACACCGGAGAGTTCACACGCTTCTTCATCGGACATTTACGCTCTCAGAGAATATAGAAGTTTATCCGGCGTGTTTCTGCACGTTATCTACCTTTACACCTGCACGTTATCTACCTTTACACCTGCACGTTATCTACCTTTACACATGCACGTTATCTACCTTTACACATGCACGTTATCTACCTTTACACCTGCACGTTATCTACCTTTACCTACCTTTACACCTGCACGTTATCTACCTTTACCTACCTTTACACCTGCACGTTATCTACCTTTACCTACCTTTACACATGCACGTTATCTACCTTTACACCTGCACGTTATCTACCTTTACACATGCACGTTATCTACCTTTACCTACCTTTACACATGCGCGTTATCTACCTTTACATTTGCGCGTTATCTACCTTTACACCTGCGCGTTATCTACCTTTACACCTGCACGTTATCTACCTTTACCTACCTTTACACATGCACGTTATCTACCTTTACCTACCTTTACACATGCGCGTTATCTACCTTTACATTTGCGCGTTATCTACCTTTACACCTGCACGTTATCTACCTTTACACCTGCGCGTTATCTACCTTTACACCTGCATGTTATCTACCTTTACACCTGCACGTTATCTACCTTTACACATGCACGTTATCTACCTTTACACCTGCACGTTATCTACCTTTACACCTGCGTGTTATCTACCTTTACACCTGCGTGTTATCTACCTTTACACCTGCACGTTATTTACCTTTACACCTGCACGTTATCTACCTTTACCTACCTTTACACCTGCACGTTATCTACCTTTACACCTGCGTGTTATCTACCTTTACACCTGCACGTTCTCTACCTTTACCTACTTTTACACCTGCACGTTATCTACCTTTACACCTGCACGTTACCTACCTTTACACCTGCACGTTATCTACCTTTACACCTGCACGTTCTCTACCTTTACCTACTTTTACACCTGCACGTTATCTACCTTTACACCTGCACGTTACCTACCTTTACACCTGCACGTTATCTACCTTTACACCTGCACGTTACCTACCTTTACACCTTCATGTTATCTACCTTTACACCTGCACGTTATTTACCTTTACACCTGCACGTTATCTACCTTTACCTACCTTTACACCTGCACGTTATCTACCTTTACACCTGCGTGTTATCTACCTTTACACCTGCACGTTATCTACCTTTACACCTGCACGTTATCTACCTTTACACCTGCGTGTTATCTACCTTTACACCTTCATGTTATCTACCTTTACACCTGCACGTTCTCTACCTTTACCTACTTTTACACCTGCACGTTATCTACCTTTACACCTGCACGTTACCTACCTTTACACCTGCACGTTATCTACCTTTACACCTGCACGTTCTCTACCTTTACCTACTTTTACACCTGCACGTTATCTACCTTTACACCTGCACGTTACCTACCTTTACACCTGCACGTTATCTACCTTTACACCTGCACGTTACCTACCTTTACACCTTCATGTTATCTACCTTTACACCTGCACGTTATCTACCTTTACATCTGCACGTTATCTACCTTTACACCTGCACGTTATCTACCTTTACATCTGCACGTTATCTACCTTTACACCTGCACGTTATCTACCTTTATCTACCTTTACACCTGCACGTTATCTACCTTTACACCTGCACGTTATCTACTTTTACACCTGCGTGTTATCTACCTTTACACCTGCACGTTATCCACCTTTACATCTGCACATTATCTACCTTTACATCTGCACGTTATCTACCTTTATCTACCTTTACACCTGCACGTTATCTACCTTTACCTACCTTTACACCTGCACGTTATCTACCTTTACACCTGCGTGTTATCTACCTTTACCTACCTTTACGCCTGCACGTTATCTACCTTTACACCTGCACGTTATCTACCTTTACCTACCTTTACACCTGCACGTTATCTACCTTTACACCTGCACGTTATCTACCTTTACACCTGCACGTTATCTACCTTTACACCTGCGTGTTATCTACCTTTACACCTTCATGTTATCTACCTTTACACCTGCGTGTTATCTACCTTTACATCTGCATGTTATCTACCTTTACACCTCCACGTTATCTACCTTTACACCTGCGTGTTATCTACCTTTACACCTGCGTGTTACCTACTTTTACACCTGCACGTTATCTACCTTTACACCTGCACGTTATCTACCTTTACACCTGCGTGTTACCTACTTTTACACCTGCACGTTATCTACCTTTACACCTGCACGTTATCTACCTTTACACCTGCACGTTACCTACCTTTACATCTGCACGTTATCTACCTTTACACCTGCACGTTATCTACCTTTACACCTGCGTGTTATCTACCTTTACACCTGCACGTTATCTACCTTTACACATGCACGTTATCTACCTTTACACCTGCACGTAATCTACCTTTACACCTGCACGTTATCTACTTTTATCTACCTTTACACCTGCACGTTATCTACCTTTACACCTGCACGTTATCTACCTTTACATCTGCACGTTATCTACCTTTACATCTGCACGTTACCTACCTTTATCTACCTTTACACCTGCACGTTATCTACCTTTACCTACCTTTACACCTGCACGTTATCTACCTTTACACCTGCACGTTATCTACCTTTACCTACCTTTACACCTGCACGTTATCTACCTTTACACCTGCACGTTATCTACCTTTATCTACCTTTACACCTGCATGTTATCTACCTGTATCTACCTTTACACCTGCACGTTATCTACCTTTACATCTGCATGTTATCTACCTTTACACCTGCACGTTATCTACATTTACACCTGCACGTTATCTACCTTTACATCTGCACGTTATCTACCTTTCCATCTATAATATAGAAGTATATCGGACATGTTTCTGCAGGTTTCTCCATCGAGGGTCCGTCTCAGGCGAAGATCGAGTGCGATGATAAAGGCGACGGGTCATGTGACGTCCGGTACTGGCCCACAGAGGCCGGAGATTACGCCGTGCACGTGATCTGTGACGACGAGGACATCAAGGACAGTCCCTTCATGGCCCACATCCTGCCCGCCAACAACGACGTCTACCCGGAAAACGTAGGACCAAAAACCTGAACATTTGTGGAGGACGTTCTAATTCCCTTGAGAGAAACTGATAAATGAGTCTTTGACAACGTTTGTCTTTTGTTACATTTAATAAAGTAATAAAGAAAGTCAAAACACAAGTGAAATGGATCTGAAATGCAGGAACAGAGCAGCTTCATCCTCAGAGGAGAAAGAGGTTCTGAACCCAGAATTCAGTAACAGCCACACTTTATATTCATGAAAGGAAGCAGCCAACTGGTCGCGCCCATAAACTACCTCAGGCTTTCCTAAAGACCCCCACCATTAAACCATCAAACCCCAGTCCTTTAACCATTTGCCATCTCTTTCCCCCCGTGGAGCAACGGTCCTCACCATACGTCTGTTACACACAAGACTACAAATACAATTTAACAAGTAAAAAACAATCAGAGTAAAAGACATCATATATGCTTATATGTGATAATATGATAATAAATGATGATATAATAATTTGACACAACAAACATGGATCTGTTTCCATCATTAATATCTGTAAATGTAACGTGGGTGATGTTTCCTCGCCAGGTGAAGTGCTTCGGTCCCGGTCTGGAGCCTCTCGGCTGCATCGTGAACAAAGCGGCAGACTTCACCATCGACACCAACGGAGTGGGACGAGGGAGCTGAAGCTTTACGCTCAGGTACCAACAAACACTATCCATTCCTTATTCATAACGTGTGGTTCGTACTGCGCCGTGAAGATGGCTGGCGAGCCTGTGACCTCAGAAGTTCACTGTCATTTCCACTGTAGCTCTGACAATGAGAAGCCTTGATCTTGAATCTTCAGCGTTATTGAAGTGTGTTTGTGCTTCCAGGACGCAGAGGGACTCCCCATCGACATCCAGATCACAGACCGAGGAGACAGCTCCTTTTTCTGCGTCTACATTCCCACCAACCCATCAACACACCATCATCATCACCTGGGGGAGGTCAACGTGCCCAGCAGCCCCTTCAGGGTACAGCAAGCCCCCAAATATCAAGCCAATTCAGCATTAACTAATTAAACCAGAGATCTATCTGCACCACTATAGTTTAGTTTATTTGTTTATCGTGTCGTGGACAGTCCCCGTTGATCAACTGTCACAAAAACAGTAAATGGGGCAGCTTTAGCCGACATTGCTCATTTCCAGCTGTTGTCCCCGGCCAGATGATAAAAGACACCTTTTTAAAATCACATCAACAGCATTAGTTATAATATAGCTAGCTAACTAACTGATGAGTCGAGAACTATCTCAACAGTTGATATATTGTCAAAACAACATCTTTAATTGTTTTTTCCAGCCTCTAAAATATTAATATTTTCTGCTTTACACGATTCTAAATCATTTTAAAGGGAATTTCTTTGGATTTTGCACATTTTATTTGTGTGTATAAAGATGCAGACAAAAAGACAAATGCAAGAAATATGACCATTAAATAACAGATAATGGAAAGAATTAATGACAATACTTTTAAATAAACAACATTTAGTATTTGAGGTAGAATGTTTGCACTTATTGTGAACCTATGCAGTCCGTATCTTTGTTGATGCGATTGCTATTTTAACGAGGTTTTATGTCATAACTTAACCCTGCTTGTTGCATCCAGGTGACGATCGGAGAAGGCAGCCACCCGGAGAACGTGAAGGTTTACGGTCCGGGCGTGGAGAAAGCCGGCCTGAAGGCCAACGAGCCCACGTACTTCACAGTGGACTGCAGCGACGCCGGGCAGGGTGGGTCCTCTGAATCAATATAATCTAATTCAATGTTATTTGTATATTACATTTACCATAAACAGCCCCATCCGTCTATATTTTATTTTTAGACCAAACCCTATCAAAGGTTTCATTTTTCCTTTTCAGAATATACGTTATCTTCTCCATAGAACAGCAATTACTAATTTCCCCCAGCCATCAGCCCACACTCTGATGTTCCTCCATGAGAAGGCTTGGAGTAAACACATGTTTATGAGATCCTTTTTATTCTTTGTTGTGACTGGGGCGGAGGGGTAAAGTCCCAAAATAAACAATTTAGGATCAAGAGGTATCTTAACATCTAGCATTTTGTTTTTGAGATCTCGCTCCACGCATCTATTTAGAACAACCTAACATTTGGTGGTAACTCCATAAAACAATATTTGCTGTTAAAGGTGCTAAAGTCTCGCTGTTATTGCCTGCAGGGGACGTCAGCATCGGGATAAAGTGCGCTCCGGGCGTTGTCGGTCCGGCGGAGGCCGACATCGACTTCGACATCATCAAAAACGACAACGACACGTTCACGGTGAAATACACGCCGCCCGGCGCCGGGCAGTACACCATCATGGTGCTGTTCGCTGACCAGGTGAGGACCATAACTCTGGAAACACTTTGTTAGGAAAATCCTGAATGTCCTCTTCCAACATGAGAGTAACATGATAACAAAGGTATCCCAACTGTAGCTGTGAACATGACAGGATGTATGATTACCTAGAAGAGCATCAGGACTGTTTGAGGCATATGATAGCTATGTGATTAACATGATGATTCAGCCTCTATGGAGAGAGACATATGACAAGCATGATCATTTCTGACGTGGAGCTAATCTGAAGTAAACATTGAATACTGCTTTCTATTCCTCCATCTTGTGACTGTGTAACTCCCTCTCTTGGATATCAGCATGTGAAGGACACTGTTCAGGAACTAGTTGATGCTCTGTATGTGATGACTCCTTCCATTCTGGAGAGGATCACAGATACATGGATCCTGAGATTGAAGCTCAGGCCGGGGACCAGTGAGAGCTTTCTAACACTTTTATTTAAAAACAACATGTTAATGAAAAACCTTTAACACCACAACAGGAAATTCCCGTCAGCCCCTTCAGAATAAAAGTGGACCCTTCCCACGATGCAGCAAAGGTCAGAGCAGAAGGACCCGGACTCAGCAAGACAGGTAATAATAATAATTCCTTATATTTATTATAACGCTTTTCCAGAGCTCAAAGCGCTTTACAAATACACATGACACACATCTCATACGTGTAACGGCCATGTTCTGTGGACACCCACAGGGGAGGTCAATCCAGGTCAGCATTTGAATGGAAATCACCGTCATGCAGAGAATAAAACACTTTATTTTGCACACAAAATACTCTGATTTCAGATTTTGAACTACGATTATCGTGGTCCAAAATAATATACAATAACAATTTTTTAACGATATCTAAAGACAAAAATCCTTCAGATTGTTAGTATTTATTTGTAGTGTTTTATTGTCATTTTTTATCTTCACGGTCTACTGTATATTATTACTTTTTAATCCTGCTTTAATTCTATTTTGAGATCAATTCTGGTATTGTTTATTTCTACTCATTTCTACTCATGTGCAATGCTTTGGTTTTGTTGTTTTTATGCTGCTGAAACATTTCCCTATTTGGGATCAATAAAGTACCTCTCGTCTCATCTCGTCTCCTCTCGTCTCATCTTGTCTCATCTTGTCTCATCTCGTCTCATCTTGTCTCATCTCATCTCATCTCGTCTCATCTCCTCTCATCTTGTCTCATCTCATCTCATCTCGTCTCATCTCCTCTCATCTTGTCTCATCTCATCTCATCTCGTCTCATCTCCTCTCATCTTGTCTCATCTCATCTCATCTCGTCTCATCTCCTCTCATCTCGTCTCATCTTGTCTCATCTCCTCTCATCTCGTCTCATCTCCTCTCATCTCGTCTCATCTTGTCTCATCTTGTCTCATCTCATCTCATCTCGTCTCATCTTGTCTCATCTTGTCTCATCTCATCTCATCTCCTCTCATCTCGTCTCATCTTGTCTCATCTCCTCTCATCTTGTCTCATCTCATCTCATCTCGTCTCATCTCCTCTCATCTTGTCTCATCTCATCTCGTCTCATCTCCTCTCATCTTGTCTCATCTCATCTCATCTCGTCTCATCTCCTCTCATCTCGTCTCATCTCGTCTCATCTCCTCTCATCTCGTCTCATCTCCTCTCATCTCGTCTCATCTTGTCTCATCTTGTCTCATCTCATCTCATCTCGTCTCATCTTGTCTCATCTTGTCTCATCTCATCTCATCTCCTCTCATCTCGTCTCATCTCGTCTCATCTCATCTCATCTCGTCTCATCTCCTCTCATCTCGTCTCATCTTGTCTCATCTCATCTCATCTCATCTCGTCTCGTCTCGTCTCGTCTCATCTCGTCTCATCTCATCTCATCTCGTCTCATCTCGTCTCGTCTCGTCTCGTCTCGTCTCGTCTCGTCTCCTCGTCTCGTCTCGTCTCGTCTCGTCTCGTCTCGTCTCGTCTCATCTCCTCTCATCTCGTCTCCTCTCGTCTCCTCTCGTCTCCTCTCGTCTCCTCTCGTCTCCTCTCGTCTCCTCTCGTCTCCTCTCGTCTCGTCTCGTCTCGTCTCATCTCGTCTCATCTCGTCTCATCTCGTCTTATCTCATCTTATCTCATCGGTTATCTCTTCCCCTCTGCAGGCGTGGAGGTGGGCAAACCGACCCACTTCACCATCTTCACTAAGGGAGCCGGTAAAGCCCAGCCGGAGGTGCATTTCACCGGCGCCGCTAAAGGAGACGCCGTCAGAGACTTCGAGATCATCGACAACCACGACTACTCCTACACCGTCCGCTACACCGCCGTACAACAGGTGAAATAAGTCATTTATACTGCGTGAGCCAGGTAGGGCTGTTACAAACACACGAGTTAAAGATTCAGAGGTGTTCTCATCAGATGCTCAGCAGCTGCAGGGTAGAAATGGCAATGAAATCCTTCTGACCTGAGCTCCTCCCACAAGGCAGCATATATAATAACATACAGAAATACAAATAAAAAATAGTGCAAGAAGTCTGTATCCATGTCAACAGAAGAAGAAATGAAATAATGTACATTAAGACAAAATGAAATACGGTTTATTGCAGTTATACTGTTATCCTGAGACAAACACACAAACATTGGAACATGAAGAAGGGTAGCGTCTGCATAGAGACTTATTCTGCACTCTTTGAAAACAAACAGACGTTAAAACATCTTGGTGGAAAACCCGGATAAATCTGACTGATAATCCGTTGCTGACTGTATGTTTGTGTCTTCCAGGGGAACATGTCGGTCACGGTGTGTCACGGAGGAGACCCCATCCCCAAAAGTCCCTTCAACATCAGCGTGGCCCCCCCGCTCGACCTCAACAAGGTCAAGGTTCAGGGTTTGAACAACAGTGAGTACGGCAGACAGGAAATGGAAAGCTTTTATCAAACAGGAAGTCAGATTCAGAGCGACAGACATCCTGCGTTCAGGTCGACGTCACAACTTAAACATTTCAGTGAGAGATACGTGTGGGAACTTTTAGACAGTTAGCACTAAATGGTTTTTAATACATCAGCCTTTATCTAGAAGGGACAGCAGAAATGTGAAGAAAATGCAACACGTCATATTGTGCAAAAACTCTAAGTTGACATGAGAAATACTCGATAAAAACCCTTTAAGTACGTAATAAAAACACTAGCTACCCCACCACTTTAAAATATGAGACCCTGTAGTGTGCCATATACTCGTTTCTCTAAGTGTTAATGTTTTTTTGCTTTTAAGGTTGTTTGTATGGTTACATTTACATTTGGTGTAAATACTTTAGCATCTTTTTTAATGCAAATTGTTTTGTAAAGAAACATATTTTTTATTATCCTTATATGTATTTATTTTAGTTTTTAACTACTTTGCAACTTCTTTTCTTAGATTGTTTATGTTCGCACCAGAGACCGAAGCAGATTCCTTGTATGTGTAAAGGTACATGGCTATAAACTGGATTCTGATTCTCATTTCTGTGCGCCCTGAAAGAGGTGGACGTGGGGGGACGAGGAGTTCTCCATCAGCACTCGGGAGGCGGGAGGTCAGGGTAACTGGAGGTGAAGATCACCTCTCCGTCACGCCGGCCAATCCCCTGCAAGCTGGAGTTGGGCTCGGCCAATGAGCTGCACTCTGTGAAGTACATCCCCCCGAGGAGGGGCAATACCGCGTGGACATCGTCTACGACGGGAACCCCGTTCCTGGGAGTCCGTTCAGCGTGGAGGGCGTGATGCCGCCGGACCCTTCAAAGGTCAGAGACGTTCTCTTAGAGCTTCTGAACCAAACCAAAACACAACTTCCATTAAAGCTCAAGTTGTATCATATCGTCTCATTTAGCTGCAAACCTTCTGTTACGATCTGTTTATTTAGAATTATCACAGTCTGTCAGTTTCTGTTTTACTTTGAAAGGTGTTCACCCCCTGTCTGTCATGTCTGTATTAGTTTCCTGTCTGATGATCTGATTCTGTTCACCTGAGGCCTGCACTCTGAATCCAGTTCAACAGACCCTGGATCTCTCTGAGTTATCTTAACGAACCAAAAACAAACACGATCTCGTAAGCGGTCCTACGACGCTGGTTATCAACTCGGTAAGTCAAGCCAGGGTTTCTCTGTCCGGCTGAGTGCGCGTTCACGTGAAAGGGGCGGGGCTAGCAACATTTGACCAATCACAAACAGGGACAAGTGCACTGACGGCGCAGCGTCATACTTCCTGAATGAAAAGTAAACTATAATATTAGACAAATATGAAGAAGTTAAACTTTAAACATCCATGACTTAAACACTTGATCCAGGATCAAAGCCACATAGCTGCACCTGCGAGGTGAATACAGCTGGTAACAGAACAAGTGTTTGAATGCGTCCATTAACAGGTTTATGATATCACTGCCCCGTCTAAGACACGATCTGACTTCAATTACATTTGACTCGAGTGTTTCCTCAACTTAATGTGTTGCTTCAAATAATCCTTCTGCAGACAGTATGTGACACTGTGAGTGTTGCACGGCCAGATCCGGCTCAGCTGACTCAGATAAGGATATATGATACATTATGATGTGATATGATGTGATATGAATGATAATGGGACACATCCACGTCTGCCACAGTCGTGCCGCGGACTGTACGTAATGTTACTTTGATCCGGTTACTTGTGTTGTGGCAGATATTTCAGTAAGCTTTCTTAACGCTAATGTTATAATAGTCAGATTGCTCTGAAGATGGGAGGTGATATTCTATTCATGTTCACGTTCACACAGTCGGTGATTTTTGCCGGCCGTCTTTCCTGCAACGGCAGTTTCTCTGTATTTCCTTTCTCCTGTAATATGACTTGATCGCTTTAAACTCCGCACACTGAGCTCTGATTGGTCAGCAGGCGGTGCTTTCACTGAGTTGATCTCTTAGCCTGGAACCTAACCTGCTCCGGACCAGGCTAGCCGTTCAGCATAAGTTACCATGGAGATCTAGCCCGCTAAAAGAGAACCAGCGTTGTAGGACCGGAAACCCAGAGTTTTCCCTGAAGTTAGCTAAGAGAACATCGTCTTCGTAGTACTGGCCTCTGGTCTCTTTGTGTTTTCCCTCCCCTGCTGTGTCTTGTCGTCTTGATTGGTCATGTATGGATTTAAGTTCTGGTTTCCTGTTGGGGTTCTGCGGGTTCTTTTTCAAGCTAAGAGGGAAAGAGAGTTCTTGTCTGTTTTTGCACATCCAGTCGCCTTGAATAAAGGTTATTTTTGGTATAAACACTTGTCTGTCTGCACTTGGGTCCATCCTGTGCTGCTCAATCCTGACACCTTCTTCCAACAATCTTCCCCAACTCATCCCTGTTCCTCATATCAACAAACTTTACCATCTCTGTTTCCCCCCAGGTGCGAGCGTACGGTCCGGGTCTCCAGGGGGGGGTTGTGGGTAAACCGGCCCCCTTCGCCATCGACACAAAGGGAGCCGGTACCGGTGGTCTGGGTCTGACGGTGGAGGGTCCCTGCGAGGCCAAGATCGAGTGCCAGGACAACGGGGACGGGTCCTGCTCCGTGTCCTACCTCCCCACAGAGCCCGGGGAGTACGCCATCAACATCCTGTTCGCAGACCAGCACATCCCCGGGTCCCCCTTCAAAGCTGCTGTTCAGGCGGCCTTCGACCCCAGCCAGGTGACGGCCAGCGGACCAGGTACTGTTCTTTACATCTGGGATTTGGTCTGTTCTGCAGTACTGCAACACTACCTGGTACAAGTGTTTGTCAACAGCTTTAAAATCAAAACTGCTCCAACTGTTAGAAATCTGCTCAAAGATTGTTGGTCACCCTGTCAGAGACTTTCTGACTCACAGACCGTAATAACCTGAGAGGCTCCAACAGCATCACCTGGGACCCAAAGCATGCTCTAACAGAGAATCTGAACTGCTACCATCTAATGGAGATTGAATAAAGTCAGTCTGAAGCATCCTCTGTGCTCCAGTCTGCCTGAAGCATCCTCTGTGCTCCAGGCTGCCTGAAGCATCCTCTGTGCTCCAGTCAGTCTGAAGCATCCTCTGTGCTCCAGTCAGCCTGAAGCATCCTCTGTGCTCCAGTCTGCCTGAAGCATCCTCTGTGCTCCAGTCAGCCTGAAGCATCCTCTGTGCTCCAGTCTGTCTGAAGCTTCCTCTGTGCTCCAGTCAGCCTGAAGCATCCTCTGTGCTCCAGGCTGTCCTCTCAGTGAACCCAGAGCTACAGATCAGATGCACGCTGAAGGCTCTTTGAGCAGCTCTCACTGATCCTGCTGTGATGTTACATGTTTGTTGTTTGTTTCTCATGTGTCTTGATGTTTGTCTGTTGATGTTACACATGGAGCTGCTGGGATGCAAGGAGCATTTCAGACTTGATCTGACCATTAAAGTATTATCCTATCGTAGGTCTGGAGCGAGGGAAGGTGAACGAGGACGGCTCCTTCACGGTGGATTGCTCTAAAGCCGGAGAAGCTGAACTCACCATCGAGATCCTCTCTGACTCCGGGGCCAAGGCGGAGGTCCGAGTGCAGAACAACGGCGACGGGACGTACTCCATCACCTACACCCCGCAGAGCCCCGGCATGTACACCATCACCATCAAGTACGGAGGCCACGCCGTGCCCGAGTTCCCCGCCCGGCTGCAGGTGGAGCCGAGCGTGGACGCCAGCGGGGTGAAGGTGCACGGGCCGGGGGTGGAGCCGCGAGGTGAGGAAGACCTTCTATCTATATATATTCTATATATATATATCTAGAATCTGAGCGGTATATGTGAAACGTTAGAATCAAAATGTAGACACATATAAAAGCACTTACTCCTCCTTTTTAGCCAAGGAGCAGAATGACTTTAGTCCTTTAGTATTTTCTTTTAAACGGTATACTCAAAAGCCCTTTTCAGGTCTATTTATTTTCCTTTGCAACAACAGTTATTCACTTTATGCCTCATGCCGTATAAAGTCTTGCTACATACAGCTGAAGCCTAACAGCTGTTACTTAGCATCAGCAGACTTTACAGCGATGTTTGGAGCTTGGGAAGTTTCTGTAAGAGAGAGCCGGTCTGCATGAAAACATACTACCACCAAACAAAGAGCCTGGAGCCTCGTTGGTGTAATTAGCAGCTTCTCCTGTGAGTTTATTAAGTGTCATAATTGACTTCCTCATTAAATCTGACCTTAAATCACCAGCAGAGTCTGGAAACTAAAGTTGTTTTTACGACATTTACAATCTGAAAGGTGCCAAAATGGAACCATGTAAGGTCGGGCTTCAGTAACACGTCTATTATGGTCAATTAACTTAATTAAGAAATTCAGTAAAACTAAAGGTCGTTTATCATTAAAACTGTCTGCTCTCCTCGACATGTTTTATTGTTTGGGTGATTATCTCACGTTGTTTCTCGGCTTCCTTACTGTTAGAAACATCTCACTGGTCCCCGGCTTGAGCTTCAATCTCAGGATCCATGTATTTCTGATCCTCTCCAGAATGGAAGTAGTCATCACATACAGAGCATCAACTAGTTCCTGAACAGTGTCCTTCACATGCTGATATACAAGAGAGGGAGTTACACAGTCACAAGATGGAGGAATAGAAAGCAGTATTCAATGTTTACTTCAGATTAGCTCCACGTCAGAAATGATCATGCTTGTCATATGTCTCTCTCCATAGAGGCTGAATCATCATGTTAATCACATAGCTATCATATGCCTCAAACAGTCCTGATGCTCTTCTAGGTAATCATACATCCTGTCATGTTCACAGCTACAGTTGGGGTACCTTTGTTATCATGCTACTCTCATGTTGGAAGAGGACATTCACTATCTTCCCCCCACTGACCTCCTCTCTCCAGGCGTCCTGAGGGAGGTGACCACGCACTTCACGGTGGACGCTCGGGCGCACATTAAGAGCGGCGGCAGCCACGTGAAGGTCAGCATCTCCAACCAATCAGGCAGCAGCACGGACGCCTACCTGACGGACCGGGGGGACGGCTGTTACCGGGCGGAGTAACGCCGTACGAGGATGGTGAGACGGCTTCCTGCTTTCTTTCTGTTTTTGCTTCTGGAGGTTTTTCCACAAAACACATTATAAATTAAAGTTTAATCGCCGTGTGGTTAAGTCCTAAAGATTCCTGTTTTCCCCGCAGAAAAGGAATCTGTGGCTTCAACAATTAAACTGGTGCAATGATTTCCACATCTTCAGGGCTTTTAATTTGGCGGTCTGTCACAAGAAGAGCAACCGCACAATCAAAACAAACAAACAACTTGTTAGCATTTTATTTTGAAACCCAGTTTGAATTATAAGCCTTTTTCTCTGTCTGCAAAGTTTTTACAGATGCAAGTAAACATGGAGGGGGGGGGTAAACATGGCGGGGGCCGGGGGTAAACATGGCGGGGCCGGGGGTAAACATGGCGGGGGCCGGGGGTAAACATGGAGGGGGGGGGGGTAAACATGGAGGGGGGGGGGTAAACATGGCGGGGGCCGGGGGTAAACATGGAGGGGGGGGGGGGTAAACATGGCGGGGGCCGGGGGTAAACATGGCGGGGGCCGGGGGTAAACATGGAGGGGGGGGGGGGGTAAACATGGCGGGGGCCGGGGGTAAACATGGCGGGGGCCGGGGGTAAACATGGCGGGGGCCGGGGGAAAACATGTAAATAAGGGAACATGTATGTAAAGGTAGAGGCATGATGAATAATAGAGCGTCCTGGACAGTGAAGCATGCTGGGAGGTGTGAGGATGAGCGTCCTGAGCACAGTGAAGCATGCTGGGAGGTGTGAGGATAAGCGTCCTGAGCACAGTGAAGCATGCTGGGAGGTGTGAGGATGAGCGTCCTGAGCACAGTGAAGCATGCTGGGAGGTGTGAGGATAAGCATCCTGAGCACAGTGAAGCATGCTGGGAGGTGTGAGGATGAGCGTCCTGAGCACAGTGAAGCATGCTGGGAGGTGTGAGGATGATGAGCGTCCTGAGCACAGTGAAGCATGCTGGAGTGTGAGGATGAGCGTCCTGAGCACAGTGAAGCATGCTGGGAGGTGTGAGGATGAGCGTCCTGAGCAGAGTGAAGCATGCTGGAGGTGTGAGGATGAGCGTCCTGAGCACAGTGAAGCATGCTGGGAGGTGTGAGGATGAGTGTCCTGAGCACAGTGAAGCATGCTGGGAGGTGTGAGTTGAGCGTCCTGAGCACAGTGAAGCATGCTGGGAGGTGTGAGGATGAGCGTCCTGAGCACAGTGAAGCATGCTGGAGGTGTGAGGATAAGCGTCCTGAGCACAGTGAAGCATGCTGGGAGTGTGAGGATGAGCGTCCTGAGCACAGTGAAGCATGCTGGGAGGTGTGAGGATAAGCGTCCTGAGCACAGTGAAGCATGCTGGGAGGTGTGAGGATGAGCGTCCTGAGCACAGTGAAGCATGCTGGGAGGTGTGAGGATGAGCGTCCTGAGCACAGTGAAGCATGCTGGGAGGTGGAGGATAAGCGTCCCTGAGCACAGTGAAAGCATGAGCTGGTGCTGAGGTGTAGGATGCGTCCTGAGCACAGTGAGCATGCTGGGAGTGTGGAGGATGAGCGTCCTGAGCACAGTGAAGCATGCTGGGAGGTGTGAGGATGAGCGTCCTGAGCACAGTGAAGCATGCTGGGAGGTGTGAGGATGAGCGTCCTGAGCACAGTGAAGCATGCTGGGAGGTGTGAGGATGAGCGTCCTGAGCACAGTGAAGCATGCTGGGAGGTGTGAGGATAAGCGTCCTGAGCACAGTGAAGCATGCTGGGAGGTGTGAGGATGAGCGTCCTGAGCACAGTGAAGCATGCTGGGAGTGTGAGGATGAGCGTCCTGAGCACAGTGAAGCATGCTGGGAGTGTGAGGATGAGCGTCCTGAGCACAGTGAAGCATGCTGGGAGGTGTGAGGATGAGCGTCCTGAGCACAGTGAAGCATGCTGGGAGGTGTGAGGATGATCTGTATTAATAGCTGCAGCAGCAGATGCTTTTCCACTGATAGCAATGTGTGACATGCTGCAGTGCATTGTGGGACAGGAATACCCCCCCTGTGGTTCTCTCTCAGACATGCACTGTTATTATTTATTAAGATCGTATTTGTTGGGATCACCCTGGCATTATATAGAAAAGATTTAAATGAGTAATATAATATTAAAAAAAAAAGAAATCTTTGAAAATTCTTTTTGAAAATGTTATAAATTATTAAAATAAAATGTGAAACTTTAGAATCAAAATGTAGACATAATAGACCAAATATAAGACATATATAAAGCACTTACTCCTCCTTTTCAGCCAAGGAGCAGAAGACTTTTAGCCTGTAATAAATACAATATTTAACCTAATCTGATAAACTGATGTGTGTGCAGGTGTGGCATCTGATCGAGGTCCTGTTCGATGAGGTTTCAGTGCCGAAGAGTCCGTTCAGGGTGTCGGTGACGGAGGGCTGCGACCCGAGCCGGTGCGAGCGTACGGGCCGGGCCTGGAGGAGGGGCTGGTGAACAATCCAACCGCTTCACCGTGGAGACCAGGTACCTTTAATCACTTACCTGACACAGACCTGGATCCTGAGTCCTGGATCCTGAGTCCTGGATCCTGAGTCCTGGATCCTGAGTCGTGGCTGAACCTGTCACTGTGGTCCTGCCTGACTCTCACCTCACTTCTTCTCTGATGGCTCCCACAGGATTGTTGACATCCTTTTGGATTCATCTTCTTATTATAGACACATGCATTTTCCTTGTCCGATGTGAGGGTCCAAGGACAGAGGGGGTCGTATTGATATTCTGTACAAGCTGTAAAGTCCACTGAGACTAATGTAACATTTTTGATATTGGACTATATAAATAAACATTGATTGATTGATTGACACCTTATTCGCGGCCTGAGTCTCACTCCCTCTGTCCCGTCTTGCCCTCAGAGGGGCCGGTACCGGGGGCTCGGCCTCGCCATCGAGGGTCCCTCTGAGAGCCAAGATGTCCTGCAAAGACAACAAAGATGGCAGCTGCAGCGTGGAGTACATCCCCTTCACCCCGGGGGAGTACGATGTCACACACCTTCGGAGGACTGCCCATCCCAGGTGAGGGATCCAGAACCCTGAATCCAGAACTAAGTGTGAAACAGTCTCATGTTTTACAGACTAAACTAACTAACCTCTTGGTTGTGTTGCAGGCCTCCGTTCAGGGTCCCAGTGAGGGAGCTGGTGGATCCCAGTAAAGTTAAGTGTTCAGGACCCGGTTTGGGAGCGGGGGTCCGAGCCCAGGTCCCTCAGACCTTCACTGTGGACAGCAGTAAGGCTGGGGTGGCCCTCTGAAGGTCCTGCTGTACGGACCCACAGGTGAAAGCAATTATTTATCTTAACAAAAGGGATGTCTGAAGAAACTGATCCTCGTTACAAACGTGACGGTACTGGTTTCTCTGCAGAGCCATCGGTACTTCTGTGTCAGGGCTGAACTCTACGTGGCTGATTCTTGTCCGTCAGATTATAAGTAGAGGATCTGTTATAAAATCCATAAAATCCAAAACTGAAACTTGTAAACGTCCTTCCTCAGGTGTGGTCGAGCCCATCAGCATCACAGATAACGGGGACGGGACTCACACGGTGAACTACACCCCGACCAGCGACGGCCCGTACACTGTGTGCGTGAAATACGCCGACCAGGAGGTTCCTCGCAGGTATGTGAACCCACATATTCATAGATATAGAAGTCCTCTTGGTTCAGGTCTCACCCTCCCCTCTGCTCTCAGTCCCTTTAAGATCAAGACTCTGCCGGCTCACGATGCCAGCAAGGTGCGAGCCAGCGGTCCGGGTCTGAACTCCAGCGGGGTCCCTGCCAGTTTACCTGTGGAGTTCACCATCGATGCCCGGGACGCTGGGGAGGGACTGCTCACCATCCAGATACTGGTGAGGGGTTAGGGTTACACCTGTAGAGTACCTTTAGGGTTAAGGTTAAACCTGTAGAGTACCTTTAGGGTTAAGGTTAAACCTGTAGAGTACCTTTAGGGTTAGGGTAACACCTGTAGAGTACCTTTAGGGTTAAGGTTAAACCTGTAGAGTACCTTTAGGGTTAAGGTTAAACCTGTAGAGTACCTTTAGGGTTAGGGTAACACCTGTAGAGTACCTTTAGGGTTAGGGTAGGTAACACCTGTAGAGTACCTTTAGGGTTAGGGTAACACCTGTAGAGTACCTTTAGGGTTAGGGGAACACCTGTAGAGTACCTTTAGGGTTAGGGTAGGTAACACCTGTAGAGTACCTTTAGGGTTAGGGGAACACCTGTAGAGTACCTTTAGGGTTAGGGTAGGTAACACCTGTAGAGTACCTTTAGGGTTAGGGTAACACCTTCAGAGTACCTTTAGGGTTAGGGTAACACCTGTAGAGTACCTTTAGGGTTAGGGGAACACCTGTAGAGTACCTTTAGGGTTAGGGTAACACCTTCAGAGTACCTTTAGGGTTAGGGTAACACCTGTAGAGTACCTTTAGGGTTAGGGTAACACCTGTAGAGTACCTTTAGGGTTAGGGTAACACCTTCAGAGTACCTTTAGGGTTAGGGGAACACCTGTAGAGTACCTTTAGGGTTAGGGTAACACCTGTAGAGTACCATTAGACCATCTCATGACTCGGGTCATAATTAATTTCCCACATGGGAGGAACCAACTAAAATATGAAATGTTAATTAATTACAGGATTTTGTAAATAATACTTCTCAGTAGTTGTACTGGATAATGTTTTTTTATAAAGAGCTGTATCGTCTGCGTAGAGGTTAGTCCTGCCCTCAGTAGGGTTAATGTGTTGAAAGCTCATATCTGTTCAAATTGTCACCATGAGTTCAACTCGTACCCAAGGTGAGTATTTGTCCATATAAAGGGAACGCAAAGATGTGGATCGACCCAAATCTGCTTTCTACAAATGAAGTGAAATTTGGATCATTCGCTTATGATGCAAATGTTTGATTTATGACGAGTGGAAAAATCTCAACCTTTCTGGGTTGAATGTGTAATAATAGAGAAACTGTTGTTGTCTCCTCGTGATGCCGGGGTCCTGCTTTAGGGTCCGGAGGGCTGCAGCCGGGAGGCCTCAGTGTTTGTGGAGGACTGGGGCAGGAGGGTGTGGGAGAATCATATTATAAAGAAAACCATCCCCTTCAGTATTCATAGAAGAGGCTGCGTAAGGCCTGCGCCCGCCTCACCTCCTCTCACCCGCCTCACCTCCTCTCACCCCCCTCACCTCCTCTCACCCGCCTCACCTCTCTCACCCCCTCACCTCCTCTCACCCCCCTCACCTCCTCTCACCCCCCTCACCTCCTCTCACCCCCCTCACCTCCTCTCACCCCCTCACCTCTCTCACCCCCCTCACCTCCTCCACCCCCCTCACCTCCTCTCACCCCCCTCACCTCCTCTCACCCGCCTCACCTCCTCTCACCCCCCTCACCGCCTCTCATCTCCCATACCCTCCCATGTCGCTGTATGCAAAAAACAGGATTTAAATAGCAGAAATAATGTCATATTTGCATTTTAATAAATGATGTAAAATGGAACAACTTTTCATAATTAGCACATATGGCATTAAATAAAATACAAAATACTTATAATAAATAAATCCAAATAAATAAATAAATAATTTGCATTAAATCTGAAACTTTGTAAGTAAGAAAACGCATAATAAAAATAATATGAAAATAAAATATAATAAAAACTATTTTGTGTCCCTTTAGCAATAAAGCAGTTAGCCTGATCAATTTAAATCTTTAAAACTTATAATAATGAATAACTTTACATGTTTTTGCTGATAAATATCGTTGAATAACCCCCACCCTCCTGACTGAGTCTCCATGTGACCTCCATCAGTTTGTGTGATGCTAAGCTAACAGTTCTCACTAACAGGTGTAAACCGCCCCCCTCCCCAGGGAGTATATGTATATATATATATATATATATATAGGCATTGAAAAGTCTTTAGCCTGGATTTCAAAGTATAAACCATTTGTTTGTCCATCATTTTAAATGTTTGTGTACTCTGCTCTTATTCTGTAGTAGAGCTGTTTTCTTGTCTTTGACACCGTATGTGTTGTTTAAGAAAAAGGAAAATAAAGTGTAAAAAAATGAATAAATAAAATAAATGAAAAATAAAAAAAGAGAGTAAGAGTTTGAGCGGACCTGCAGGTTTCCGGTAGTTTGTTCCAGATGTTTGGAAACATCCCAGTCCTCCATCTCACTTCCTGTCCTCCTGTCTCAGGATCCAGAGGGGAAACCGAAGAAGGCGAATATTCGAGATAACCGCGATGGAACGTACACGGTTTCCTACGTCCCCGACATGGCGGGCCGCTACACGATCACCATCAAGTACGGCGGAGATGAGATCCCGTATTCTCCGTACCGAATCCTCGCTCTGCCGACCGGAGACGCCTCAAAGTGTCTGGTCACAGGTCAGGACACGCCCACCGCTCACTGACATCCAATCAGATCACAGCTCTCACAGCCAATCAGATTGAATCACCTGTTTTAGCCTCTCTGACCCTCTTGTTGTTTTTCTGCAGTGTCCATTGGAGGACACGGACTGGGTGAGTCTGTACTATTTACATTCTTTATTTCATTATGACACTTTCTGATGTTTACTTGGGCTGACCAGAAGTTAAATGTTAGGATTAGGGTTAGTCAGTGGTCAGGAAGTAAAGTCGTAACTTTGAGAATAAAGTCGTAACTTTGAGAATAAAGTCGTAACTTTGAGAATTTGAGAATAAAGTCGTCATTTTGAGAATAAAGTCGTAACTTTGAGAATTTGAGAATAAAGTCTCATTTTGAGAATAAAGTCGTAACTTTGAGAATAAAGTCGTAACTTTGTGAATGAAGTCGTAACTTTGAGAATAAAGTCGTAACTTTGAGAATGAAGTCGTAACTTTGAGAATTTGAGAATAAAGTCGTCATTTTGAGAATAAAGTCGTAACTTTGAGAATTTGAGAATAAAGTCGTCATTTTGAGAATAAAGTCGTAACTTTGAGAATTTGAGAATAAAGTCGTCATTTTGAGAATAAAGTCGTAACTTTGAGAATAAAGTCGTAACTTTGTGAATGAAGTCGTAACTTTGAGAATAAAGTCGTAACTTTGAGAATGAAGTCGTAACTTTGTGAATGAAGTCGTAACTTTGTAAATGAAGTCGTAACTTTGAGAATAAAGTCGTAACTTTGAGAAATAAGTCGTAACTTTGAGAATAAAGTCGTAACTTTGAGAATTAAGTCAAGTCGTAAGTTTGTGAATGAAGTCGTAACTTTGAGAATAAAGTCGTAACTTTGAGAATGAAGTCGTAACTTTGAGAATGAAGTCAAGTCGTAACTTTGAGAATAAAGTCGTAACTTTGAGAATTAAGTCAAGTCGTAACTTTGTGAATGAAGTCGTAACTTTGAGAATAAAGTCGTAACTTTGAGAATGAAGTCGTAACTTTGTGAATAAATTCGTAACTTTGAGAATGAAGTCCTAACTTTGAGAATAAAGTCGTAACTTTGAGAATAAAGTCGTAACTTTGAGAATTAAGTCAAGTCGTAAGTTTGTGAATGAAGTCGTAACTTTGAGAATAAAGTCGTAACTTTGAGAATGAAGTCGTAACTTTGAGAATGAAGTCAAGTCGTAACTTTGAGAATAAAGTCGTAACTTTGAGAATTAAGTCAAGTCGTAACTTTGTGAATGAAGTCGTAACTTTGAGAATAAAGTCGTAACTTTGAGAATGAAGTCGTAACTTTGTGAATAAATTCGTAACTTTGAGAATGAAGTCCTAACTTTGAGAATAAAGTCGTAACTTTGTGAATAAAGTCGTAACTTTGAGAATGAAGTCAAGTCGTAACTTTGAGAATGAAGTCAAGTCGTAACTTTGAGAATGAAGTCGTAACTTTGAGAATAAAGTCGTAACTTTGTGAATAAAGTCGTAACTTTGAGAATGAAGTTCTAACTTTGAGAATAAAGTCGTAATTTTAGAATAGTAGAAATAAACAATACTGGAATTTAAACATCTTAAAATAGAATTAAACAGCATTCAAATGAATGAATTATTAATCTATCATGAGTAATATTTCATTTTAATTGCATGAAGTTATTACATTTAAAAGTTTTGATTTGGTTTATTCATTTTTTAGTTAAAGTTTATTCTATTTTCTGTTTTGTATTATTTTACTTTCTGATGTTTTTCTTGTAGAGTAGTAAGAGAGGATCAGGCTCTGTTCTGATTGGTGGTCTGTTGTCAGGATCAGGCTCTGTTCTGATTGGTGGTCTGTTGTCAGGATCGGGCTCTGTTCTGATTGGTGGTCTGTTGTCAGGATCAGGCTCTGTTCTGATTGGTGGTCTGTTGTCAGGATCAGGCTCTGTTCTGATTGGTGGTCTGTTGTCAGGATCAGGTATGGGCCCCACCATCCAGATCGGGGAGGAGACCGTCATCACCGTGGACGCTAAGCATGCTGGGAAAGGTAAAGTCACGTGTAAGGTGTCGACCCCCGACGGCGCCGAGCTGGACGTGGACGTCGTGGAAAACGCAGACGGGACGTTCGATATCTACTACACAGCGCCGGAGCCCGGGAAGTACGTGATCACCATCCGGTTCGGAGGCGAGAACATCCCGAACAGCCCCTTCCACGTGGTGGTGAGTCACAGAGAGTCGCTACTTTAAGAATAAGATAAAGCCAGACGTTTGTGATAAAAGTCGTAACTTTTTGAATAAAGTCTTAACTTTGAGAATAAAGTCGTAGAAAGTCGTAACTTTGAGAATAAAGTCGTAAAAAGTTGTAACTTTGAGAATAAAGTCGTAAAAAGTCGTAACTTTGAGAATAAAGTCAAAAAAGTCGTAACTTTGTGAATAAAGTCGTAAAAAGTCGTAACTTTGAGAATAAAGTCGTAAAAAGTCGTAACTTTGAGAATAAAGTCAAAAAAGTCGTAACTTTGTGAATAATAAAGTCGTAAAAAGTCGTAACTTTGAGAATAAAGTCAAAAAAGTCGTAACTTTGTGAATAAAGTCGTAGAAAGTCTTAACTTTGAGAATAAATTCGTAAAAAGTCGTAACTTTGAGAATAAAGTCAAAAAAGTCGTAACTTTGAGAATAAAGTCGTAAAAAGTCGTAACTTTGAGAATAAAGTCGTAAAAAGTCGTAACTTTGAGAATAAAGTCAAAAAAGTCGTAACTTGTGAATAAAGTCGTAAAAAGTCGTAACTTTGTGAATAAAGTCAAAAAAGTCGTAACTTTGAGAATAAAGTCGTAAAAAGTCGTAACTTTGAGAATAAAGTCGTAAAAAGTCGTAACTTTGTGAATAAAGTCGTAAAAAGTCGTCCCCACACTTCATTACTATTCTAATAATCTGACCCCTACACGCAGAGAAAGTCTGGTTACAGCAACACTAACAGCGTTTGTGCATGGAGGTGTGTGTGTGTGTTTTGTTGTGTTTTAAAGCCTGTACCTTGTTTCCTGTCAGGCGTGTGGCCCCGCCCCCCTAATAGAGGAGCCGTGTGATTCGCTGCAGTTCAGCCCCCCCTGGGTATACCTGTTACCGTCATATCATACATTTATAATAATTGATATTCCTTTATATTTATACATCTGCTCCTCTGCTTCACACTGTCCTCTCCAGCGGCTGCAGATCAATAACGACCCAGATTCAGATCCAGTTATAGATCGGGGTCAGCATGGCTGCATGATGCATGACTGCTGGGGGGGGGGGGGGGGTCACCATGTGCAAACAAAGTAAACAAGGCTGTTGTCACTTAGTAAGAGAAAAAGACAAAGCTTCAAGTCGCTAAAAAACTTTATTTAACGTATGATAAAGAAGCTTTTCTTCACATTTTTATTTATTTCTTTAATTGGTATTTCATTTTCTATTTCATTTCTTTTTTTTCTTCTTTTTTTTCTTTATTTTGTTTAATTTAATCTTATTTAAGTTTACAATATTTATGTTACAGCTCAGCTGAAACGTTGTTCCCGTTATGACCCAGTTAGAAAGGTATATTCTTACTGGTGCCGCAGGCCTCTGATGCTCTCTCTGCTTCCTGCTGTGCTTCCTCTTCCTCCTCCTCCTCTTCCTCCTCCTCCTCCTCCTCTTCCTCTCTGGATGTTTAATAGACCACACTAACCCCCCTCTGTGTTCCAGGCCACCGATGACCCGACCCCCCCGCCTCGATGGATCCGATGCTCCGCCCCTTCAGCCTCGTCATCCCCTTCACGGTTCAGAAAGAAGAGATCACCGGTAAGAGATGCACACTTGGATTCGTTAGCTGTTACTCTTCATGGAGAGTCAGATGCTCGTGGATGTGGAGGACCAGTCTGCTGTTATAATTCCCGTTCAACCAAAGAAGGCTCAGTATTTTCCTGAAAAAGCTAAGTCACTAGTTGTACTTTAAATAAATATGGGGGAAGTAGTGCATTTGTGAGGGACTATTTCCTGCAGCGGATGAATCCACATGTGGTGCGTTGACTCAGAATCAGAAACAGGTTTAACCCATACGAGGAATTTGGCTTGGTGTACATACATAAAAGTAAAACAACAGTTAGTTAACTATTTTAAGAAAACTATAATAACATAAAAAAATATAGTAAAATATAGCAGTATTTATATTGAATATGGTTGAAGTAAAATTGGGAGGCGTGTGGCGCAGTGGATAGAGCCTTGGTGTTGGGATCAGGGGAGCTCAGGTTCAAACCCCACTGCAGTCAGCATGTCGTTGTGTCCCTGAGACCCTTCACCCCAAAGTGCTCCTGGGGGGATTGCCCTCAGAATGTGAGTCGCTTTGGATAAAAGCGTCTAACAAGTGACATGTGATGGAATAAAATATGTGTAGTAATGAAAAACAAGATGTTGTGTGCATTGTGTGCATTATTGATGCTGCAGGACGGTGTGTTTGGGATGAATCTAAATGAACCACAGTGTGTTTGTTCATTGTTTAATAATTAGTAGCATGGCCATGTGGTCTAAGGAGCAGGTTCCAAAGGGTTCCAATTCCACTTCCTCCCAATACTCCCAATGTTTTGTAAATTTCCCTAAATTCTTTAACAAAATCTCCAGTTTTTCAGGTGTTTAAACATCTGGTCCCAGCGACCAGTCTGTAGTACAAACTTCAATCATATTCAATGTAAATACTACTATTTTAAAAACAATTAAAATGTTATTATAGTTTCTTCAAATAGTTTTCTATCTGTGTTTTTAATATTTGTTTTATTTTAATGTATGCACCACGACACCAAGTCAAATTCCTCACATGTGTTAACCTACCTGGTGATAAACCTGATTCTGAATCTGAACCATCTCTGAGGATTAAACATGTGTGTTCCTGCAGGAGAGGTGCGGATGCCCTCCGGTCGCACCGCCTGTCCTCACATCACCGACAACAAGGACGGCACGGTGACGGTGAAATACTCCCCGACAGAGAGGGGTCTGCACGAGATGGACATCAAATACGATGGAAACCACATCCCAGGTCACCACATTACATATTTACTTTGTAGGTGCTGTATAATAGAAGCTTCGAAGAACAAAGCGAGTCTAGTCCAAACTGAATGTTGTTTGCTTCATTATAACAGTTTCCAACAAGAACGGTAGAAGACAGGGAAAATGCACTCGACATACTCGTATTCATTTAAAAACATAACAGGAAAGAAAAGAGCAGGACACATAATTGCACTTCAAATCAAAAGCATTTCCTTTTAAACATTTCACCCTTAACTTTTGTCAAGAAGCAAATAAACAAATTATTTTACTGCCTTAAATGAAAGAAGTTACAACAGTAGGGCCGTGTTGTGAACGAATAGTAGAGTATCATCAGCAAACAGCTCAACAATCAGAGAAATATCCATTATTAAGGCGCTAAATGTTGTCTATCATAATTAAGTTGAATCAATTTCTCAGTTTTTGGCAAGGAATAATAACGCATCATCTGCAAACAGCTCAACAAATATGACGAAGAAACTGACATATTTTTAAACCCCTGGCTCTCTCTATCAGTTTATAATATCAAAAGCTCTTCTGTGTTTGTCTTCTGTTTCAGGAAGTCCTCTCCAGTTCTACGTGGACGCCATAAACAGCGGTCATGTGACGGCGTTCGGCCCTGGGCTGACTCACGGCACTGTGAGCAGAGCGGCGACTTTCACCATCGTTACTAAAGACGCCGGAGAAGGTAGGAACACCGGACTCTTAAATATGACTATATATAGAGTATTATGTGCAGATAGAGCCCTAACCCTGGTGCGTGTTCCCGCAGGAGGTCTGTCTCTGGCGGTGGAGGGTCCGTCCAAAGCAGAGATCAGCTGTAAGGACAATAAGGACGGCACCTGCACCGTGTCCTACCTCCCCACCGTGCCCGGAGACTACAACATCATCGTGAAGTTCGACGACAAACACATCCCCGGCAGCCCCTTCACCGCCAAGATCACCGGTACGGAAACACACTGATTTCTCTAACTCTTAATGGTCAATGCAAGGTTTTAAATGTGTTTCCTGTTTTGTGTCCAGGCGATGACTCCATGAGGATGTCTCAGCTGAACGTGGGCACGGCGTCAGACGTTTCTCTGAAGATCACAGAGACCGACCTCAGCAGTCTGACGGCGAGTATCACAGCGCCGTCCGGACACGAAGAGCCGTGCGTCCTGAAGAGGCTTCCCAACAGACACATCGGTCAGTGGATCCACAACCTTAGACACTCAAGACATAACAAGATATAACTGAATAGAAACACAGACACACTTATTATATTGTTGTTCAACAGCATAAGAGCCAGAATACTTGCGTCAAGTCCGCCAAGAGTATATGAGTCTGTCTAAAGAATGACAGAATCCCACCGGTTTTATACACTTCTTTTTAGTTTACACAGCACTATTGTTTGTAGCCTTTATTTAACCAGGTGAAAGCCCCTTGAGATCAAAAGATCTCTTTTTCGAGGGCGACCTGCAGCACATTGGTTACACATGTAACATGAAAACAACAGAACAACAATAAGGACGACATACAACATAAATTACAGGGTACAGTTTACAAACTCTATCTACAGTGACAGGTACCATGAGTATCAGACAGCATGTCCCCCAGCCGAGTTTTAAAATGATGCAGGGGAACCAAAGTGCTCATACCTTTGGACCTTTACAATCACATGTTACAAGATCCTATTCTAATGTGCTCATTCATGGTACAAAGGTCTCTTTAAATAAACTAAAGGATGAAACTCACGAGCATGGCTTACAACACATGATCATATAATATAGATTTGATCTACAGCGTCACGTTCAAACTGAGAGACGGTTGAGGCTACATGTTCCTAGCTCGTTGGGGAAAAGGAAGCAACACAAAACCAGATGTACTTGGATGGAAGTTGTTTTATTGACAAACTCAAATTGACGGGTATACAAGTGGCAATTATCCAATAAACCCAGCACAAAGGGCCTAATGGGTGCTGGTTAAACAAAGCATACACACTTTATAAATTGCAGTAAACTCTAAACTTACCTAGTTTTCAGCACATTAAGCTAACGTTGTTGCACAATGAATGCTATCTATATATATATTGTGTTTTACTTTTGCTTCCTCAAGGCCTCCTCATATCCTCCACAGCAGGCATCTGAACATATGGAATTGCTGATTTATTTCATTGAATTTTGAGGTTTAGACAACTTTGTAACACCTACAGCGTTCCAAGTCGAAAATGACCGCCATATGAAATGAATGGGTAACTCTAAATTATGTTCATCCGATGAATTTTTACTTTTGAATATATCTTGAGTGTGTCTCCTTTGTATATTCACTGCAGTGTTTCATGAAAACCAGTAGTCTGAGACACTGTTCGCAGCTTTATAAACATTTGGTAATGATTCATGTTTTTTTTAAGAGCTGTTAAAACAGACTGGGAACACCAAAGTAACGGGGAAGTCACCAACACTAACGTTTTTTTCTTTATCGATCCATCCACCTCCGCAGGGATCTCGTTCACGCCGAAGGAAGTGGGCGAGCACGTGGTGAGCGTGAAGAAGAGTGGGAAGCATGTGACCAACAGTCCCTTCAAGATCATGGTCGGACAGTCGGAGATCGGAGACGCCAGCAAAGTGAAAGTGTTCGGGGAGGGGCTGATGGAGGGTCACACCTTCGAGATGGCCGAGTTCATCGTGGACACCAGGAACGCAGGTACTGTGATGGAAACTTCTGGATCAACGGAGACTCAGAGAGACACAGGGAGAGCAGGAACTCTGATGGAAACACTGAGGGTTTATTTAGAGTTAACGGCCAGAGAATTCACAAAACATGTGCTGTGTTTCTGAAGATCTCCCAGACCCATGTATCTAGCTGTGAGAGAATAATCAACATGCTGCACAACAAGATAAAGAACTATAACCTCTATCAGCTGACACCAGCAGGCAGGAGCAGAGAGACACTGAGAGCAGCTCAAGGGCGAGGGCAGACTGATAAACTGGGTCAAAGTTATGGGCCTAGGAAAATATTTCCTCAATTGATATCCTCTCTTTCTCCCAGGTTACGGGGGTCTGGGTCTCTCCATCGAGGGTCCCAGTAAAGTGGACATTAACTGTGAGGACGTGGAGGACGGGACGTGTAAAGTCACCTACTGCCCCACCGAGCCCGGGAACTACATCATCAACATCAAGTTCGCCGACCAACACGTGCCAGGTAGGAACCCATGGAATACATATATTAAAGATAATAAATGAACCGTATGTGGTTCAGATCATGATGGTGGTGGCAGCATCTTTCAAAGCCTACATTTCTTTCTTTTTACTCTGTGCGCTCAACTTATACCTGTACCTTTTTGCAAAAATTCCCCTTTCATGTCTTTTAAGGTTGTGATCTGCATGAAGGTAGTGATGCAACTGGTACGTTTCTGCAAACATTTTTTATTTGCGCTATGGTTTTAGTAATTCGTTTTATTACTTAAAAGTTATTGGTTTCCAAACATTACCCCCACCTTTTTGGGAAAGTGTTTTTTAAGCTGCATAAACACATGAAGGCATTTCACGCTTGTATTTATATGTTTAGAATTTGCTGTTTGTTGGTTTTGTGGGTATCTTATGTGTAAGTCTGTGTGGCTGCAAGAGAAACCAGAGAAACCAGAGAAACCAGAGAACCCAGAGAAACCAGAGAAACAAGAGAAACCAGAGAAACCAGAGAAACCAGAGAAACCAGAGAACCCAGAGAAACCAGAGAACCAGAGAAACCAGAGAACCAGAGAAACCAGAGAACAGAGAAACCAGAGAAACCAGAGAAACCAGAGAACCCAGAGAAACCGGAGAAACCAGAGAAACCAGAGAAACCAGAGAAACCAGAGAAACCAGAGAAACCAGAGAAACCAGAGAACCAGAGAAACCAGAGAACCAGAGAAACCAGAGAAACCAGAGAAACCAGAGAACCAGAGAAACCAGAGAACCAGAGAAACCAGAGAAACCAGAGAAACCAGAGAACCAGAGAAACCAGAGAAACCAGAGAACCCAGAGAAACCAGAGAAACCAGAGAAACCAGAGAAACCAGAGAACCGGAGTGAACGTCAGGTGTTTTGTCCCAACAGGAAGTCCGTTCACGGTGAAGGTGTTCGGCGAGGGCCGGATGAAGGAGAGCATCACGAGGAGGCGTCAGGCGCCGAGCATCGCCACCGTGGGAAGCACCTGCGATCTGAACCTGAAGATACCAGGTGAGACCTTCCTCCTCCTCTTCCTCCTCTTCACCTCCTTCAGTGTTTATACAATACAGCACCTCCAGACCAAAGTGCTGTACAGTCAAATAAACAAACTCAAAACACACAGCTCAGCTCACACACCATAACACAAGTAAAACAATAGACACTTTCAAAGCAGACAGTGTGGAGTGGAGGCCTGTCTGCAGATCATTCCACCTTGTGTTTCCCTTCCTCCTCTTCCTCCTCTTCCTCCCCTCGCTGGTTTTTAGGGAACTGGTTCTAAATTGTGGTAAATATGGAGTTCCACAGGGCTCAAGCCTGGGCCCACTACCTTCTTGTTTTATATGATTTACTTCTACATGTTATGAAGCACAAACAGAATAATAATGTTCATTTTAATACAGCAGTAAACGTCTGGGTTTATAACGGGGGGGGGGTGTCCGGTGCCTTGCTCAGGGGAACCACGGCAGGGCCCAGGAGGAGAACTGGGACCTCTCCAAGAACGGTCCTTCACTGTTTCCCCTTCCCTCCTCCTCTTCCTCCCTCTTCCTCCCCTCGCTGGTCTTTAGGGAACTGGTTCCACATGGTGTCGGCTCAGGAGCGTCTCACGCACACCTTCACGAGGAGCAGCCACACCTACACCCGCACGGAGAGGACGGAGATCAGAGAGACGAGGGCGGGGGAGACGAAGCGGGAGGTGAGGGTGGAGGAGAGCCGGCAGGTGGAGGATCCGTACAGGGACTCCGTGTTCGGAGACTTCCTGGGGAGGGAGAGTCTGAGCGGGTTCAACAACAACAGCAGCAGCCGCCAGGCACAGCTGCAGGACGGTGTGTGTGTGTGCAAGACCCATGTTTGGCACTGTGTGGGGACCTCAGACTGTGTGGGGAGACCTCCGTTTGTGTGTGTGGGGACCTGTGTGTGCCGACCCGTGTATGGCACCGTGTGGGGACCTGTGTGTGTGTGTGTTTCTAACTCACTGATACCTGAAACAGGTTTTCAGTTTTGCAGACATGAATAATTGTTTTACTTTAAGAGAGTTTAACTCTGTGTTCGTGCATGTACTTCATATGACTGTGTTTGGTTTTATTCTGATGATTGGGACGTATTTTTCACCCTAAAAAGCTTTAATTTTTGAAAAACTTTATGCATTCTGTAAGAAAATGTGAAGTCAAATTCATTACTCAACATTATTGGTCATTTATTCTAACACCACAGTGCATGTATTTGTGCTCTGGACAAAGCGAGAAGAGGTCACCAATATTTGTTCTTTGTATTTTCTCACGTTGGATGATGTTTTTTGTAATTTTGTGATATAAAACCCTGTAAACATTGACCAAAAGTATATATATAAGGCAATAGTGACAAAAAGATGCTAATATTGATCAATTCCATGCAATAAGGAATGATTGCCAGTTAAACAAAATGAAATACTAATTTGCATGATATTTGGATGCCATGTTTTTAGCCTCTTGGTGCATGTTCTGAGAACCCTAACAGTGTCTTTAGACCTCACCCCACCTGATGCATTATTCTCTTTACCCTCTACAGGTGAGGCGAGCAGCCAGGAGATGACGGCTCAGGTGACGAGTCCCGGAGGAAAGACGGAGGACGCGGAGATCATCCGGGGGGAAGACAGCGCCTACAGCGTGCGCTTCATCCCGCAGGAGATGGGCGCGCACACCGTGAACGTGAAGTACCGGAACCAGCACGTCCCCGGGAGCCCCTTCCAGTTCACTGTGGGGCCACTGGGGGAGGGGGGGGCGCACAAGGTCCGGGCGGGGGGCACCGGGCTGGAGCGGGGCGTCGCCGGGACCCCAGGTGAGATCAGATATACTGTAGTTCATTATATCATTAATTTGAGTTAGCCATATACTCATTAAGATAAGAAGTACTTTATTATTCTGATTCTGAGCTGGGCTGGAAGAAGGCTTTATTTTGGTCCAAATGTGACTCGTTTTCTTGCAGGTTTTTGATGCATACTCTTTATTTTCAGATCTAAATCTGAATTACTTTATTCGTCCCGCAGCGGGGAAATGTACATTACTACAACAGCAGAAATATAATGCATTGCCCAGGCGTGTATATTCAGAATCAGAATACCTTTATTCGTCTCTATTGCACACAGTTTTTTATCTACAGGCATTGTGATTGCACTTCATGGGTATTACATTATATGTCTTTCAGTTTGACAGTTAAGATAATCAGATGACTTAAGATATGTTGTCTTTGTGCAGCTGAGTTCAGTATCTGGACCCGAGAGGCCGGAGCTGGAGGTCTGTCCATCGCAAGTGGAGGGACCGAGCAAAGCAGAGATCACCTTCGAGGACAGGAAGGACGGATCCTGTGGCGTCGCGTACGTGGTTCAGGAACCTGGTGAGACTCTAAAACAAACGTTAGCTTTTTAAGAATTGTGGAGATCATCCTGCTGATGTTTACCTTCTCTCTGCAGGTGACTATGAGGTCTCCATTAAGTTTAACGATGAACACATCCCAGACTCTCCGTTCATCGTCCCGATCGCCACGCTGTCCGACGACGCTCGCCGCCTCTCCATCACCAGCCTGCAGGTGGGTAAAGGTCTCCTATTATAAAAACATGTCTCTGAAGTGTTTTGCTCAGAATACCAAACAGATCATTCTAGCCTCATCCCCCTCTATTCCAGCTGTTACTAAAGAGATGATTCTGGGTCAGTAGCTTTAAAAAAAAAAAAAAATCCCACATTTGAGTAATGTCGTCATGACGCCGCGTATCTGGATCAGCTCCGTTGTTCCCCCGTTTTTAGAGATGTGGGTACGGAGGAAAAGAGAGAGGGTTATATTTTCTGACACTTTGTGAGTCTCCTGACACACCGGGGACACACCGGGGACACACCGGGGACACATGGTGATGTAGAGAAGACATCACTTTGTGAGTCTCCTGACACACCGGGGACACATGGTGATGTAGAGAAGACATCACTTTGTGAGTCTCCTGACACACCCGGGACACATGGTGATGTAGAGAAGACATCACTTTGTGAGTCTCCTGACACACCGGGGACACACCGGGGACACATGGTCATGTAGAGAAGACATCACTTTGTGAGTCTCCTGACACACCGGGGACACATGGTGATGTAGAGAAGACATCACTTTGTGAGTCTCCTGACACACCGGGGACACACGGGGACACATGGTCATGTAGAGAAGACATCACTTTGTGAGTCTCCTGACACACCGGGGACACATGGTGATGTAGAGAAGACATCACTTTGTGAGTCTCCTGACACACCGGGGACACACCGGGGACACATGGTGATGTAGAGAAGACATCACTTTGTGAGTCTCCTGACACACCGGGGACACACCGGGGACACACCGGGGACACATGGGGATGTAGAGAAGACATCAAAACGTGCATTTTGCATGATAGGAAACCTTTCATTCAAATGAAACAACCAGCTTCAGTAATTGAAGTTAAACAATGTATTAATTGTTGTGTTTATTCCCAGGAGATGGGTCTGAAGGTGGGTCAGGAGGCGTCCTTCGCTGTGCAACTGAACGGAGTGAGAGGCCTGATCGACGCTAAGATCCACACGCCGTCCGGAGCCATCGAAGAGTGCTTCATCACGGAGCTGGACAAAGGTACCACACACACTCTGTCATCAACTAGAGTTACATCTGTCCTGTGGAAGGATTGTATGTACAAACATGGAAGCCAAAAGGTTGGGTTAGGCAAAGACTAATAATAATGTTTCCCTCGGAGTTCCACAAGGCTCTTATCTGGGTCCTTTTCTTTTCTATGTCAAAGTTTTCTTAAAATATGGCGATCCTCAAGGCACAAGCCCGGTCCCACTCGTTTTTTAAGTTTAATATTAGAGTTATTTCTACCTGTCATGAAAACATGAACAAAATAATTATGTTCATTTCTATGCAGATGACACCCAACTCTACTGAGCTTGAGATTTGTATGATTCCTGATATCTTCATGACTTAAAAAACCTGAAATGTGGAAATCTACAGGACCCAGAAATTCCTGTAATTAAATCTGGACAAACAGCGATTTGCAGATGATACACAACTCTATTTAGCTCTCTATTTTTATGATTCAAGCCTTCTTTACGGCTTTCAAAACTGAAATGTGGACATCTACAGGACCCAAAATGTCCTGCAATGTAACCTTGACATACAGAGATCTCAAGAATTGGAGAGAATACCTTTCAAAACTATTAAAAAACCTTTCACTTGATGCAAAACATTTAACCAATGTGTGCTGATGGACTATTGATGGACCTATTGATGGACCTATTGATGGACCTACTGATGGACCTTTCCCACAGACCAGCACGCTGTCCGGTTCATCCCGAGGGAAAACGGAGTTCATTCTATCGACGTTCGTTTCAATGGCAGCCACGTTCCCGGCAGTCCGTTTAAGATCCGAGTGGGAGAGCAAGGACAGGTCGGAGATCCCGGCATGGTGTCCGCCTTCGGTCCGGGACTGGAGGGAGGAACCACAGGTAAACACAACGAGCAAACACCTGGTAAAAACACTCATTTCAATTCAATTAACGCCAGTCTGTCACAGGAAACATTCTGCCTCTGTCTGGAAGAGACATCTCTGCTACTCTGATAACTGGACTCAAACTCACATTGTACATTTTATATTCAATTGAATATTTCACATTCCATTCCTTACACTTAATGTATATATAATATCCTGCTTTATATTTAGTTTACTGTAAATGTGTCTTTCAACATGTAGATTTTCGACTTCTTTTAATGCTATTCTTTTTCTATTTGAGACGTTTACATTTAGGATTATTTATTTCTAGTCTTTTAATTTCTCCAATGTACAACGTCTCGTCTTTTTAAGCTGCTGCAACGCAAACATTTCACACATTGGGATCAATAAAGTACTTTTGATCTTATCTTATCTTATCTTTATCTTATCTTATCTTGATGAGTATATGGCTAACTACAGGGAATTATATTTCAAACTACAGGGTATTATATTTTAAAGTGGAGGGTATTATATTTTAAAGTGGAGGGCTGTGCAGACATCTTCTTATCTTATCATATCTTATCTTACGTTTCCTCGCTGCGTGATAAATAAAGAAATGCAAATATGAAAATTAAGCTTTTGCTTAAAAATCGTATCTTCTGACGTGTCTTTGTTCAGGCGTGGCGTCAGAGTTCGTGGTGAACACGGTTAACGCCGGCGCCGGAGCGCTGTCGGTGACCATCGATGGACCGTCGAAGGTGAAGATGGACTGCCTGGAGAGCACTGAGGGGTACAAGGTGTCCTACACCCCCATGGCTCCTGGGAACTACCTCATCTCTATCAAATACGGCGGACCCCAGCACATCGTGGGCAGCCCCTTCAAGGCCAAAGTCTCTGGTGGGTTGGGTTATCCCGGTAATCTTGAACTTTGGCTCATTGGAGTTCTTGGATCTTCCGTTGATTGCAGGGATGGGAATCAGGAGTTAGCGTTAGGGGAAACTAGTTCCTGTTGAGATTGTTGAGGTTAGTTTTTCAAAGTCAACTTTATTGTCAGTCTCCAAATATGTTTGTACACACAGAAAGATGGAAATACTGTTTCCCACAGTCCCGAGGTATAAAATAACACATTAAAATACAATAACTTCTACTACTGACGTTGTTTTGACAGTTGCACCATAAAAACTCTTCGTCATAACTTCAAACTAACATCATGGCGGAGAGGAGGGAAAAACTGTCCAAATGGCGACTTCGTTTTCACGAGAAACATCTTCCTTGTTCTCTCTGTAAAATTAACATTTCAAACAAGTTCAGCAAATTGGGAAAACATCTTACATTTTGGGCATTGATTGGTAAAAACTAGATCTAAAGTGAATGTATGCGTTTTATCTGCAGCCTTTATTGTTAGATTGAAATATGGGTTGGTAATCGTTGGTTTGAAATGTTTATTTGCATCTCCCTTCAGGTCCTCGTCTCTCCGGCGGACACAGTCTTCACGAAATGTCGTCCGTCCTCGTGGAAACCGTCTCGAAGACCTCCTTGATGGGGGGGCCCTTCGCCTCGTTACCCAAGTTTACTTCAGACGCCAGTAAAGTAATCTCTCGAGGCGCCGGACTCTCCAAGGCCTTCGTGGGTCAGAAGAACACGTTCACGGTCGACTGCACCAGCGCAGGTGAGGAACAACTCCTCAATAATAAACACAAATAACTCTGTAGTAACAAAAAAGACAAGTGTGGGAATATTAAGGCATTTCTAACCCTCCAGAATATTTGACATATTCAGACATTAATAAATGTTTGAAGCTTGTGAAGACGGGGTGATGACCATCTCTCTGAAATGATGAGTGACAGGTTGATGTTGTGACATATTGCACCTACTGCGATTGGGATATTTCATGACACCATAATGCAATTTCAGTAAAACCATATTTAGCACAGATTTAAATTGTCTACAGCAGATTTCTACATCCTGAATCTTCCCTCCTGTCTCCTGTCAGGAACCAACATGCTGATGGTGGGCGTCCACGGCCCGAAGACGCCCTGCGAGGAGGTTTACGTGAAACACATGGGCAACAGGATGTACAACGTGACGTACACCGTGAAGGAGCAGGGCAGCTACATCCTGATCCTGAAGTGGGGCGACGACCACGCGCCCGGCAGCCCCTTCCACGTCACCGTGCCCTGAGCCTGAAGATCTGAAGACACAAAGACTGAAGACACAAAGACTGAAGACTGTCCACTTTCTGTTTCAGACCACAGCTCTCACACTCTCTCTGCTTCTCTTGGAGCAACACCAGTTTTAAAGGTCACCTATTATGCAAAATCCTTTTCTTCATGTCTCCTCTACATCAACATGTGTCCCCTCTTCTTCATGTCTCTTCTACATCAACATGTGTCCCCTCTTCTTCATGTCTCCTCTACATCAACATGTGTCCCCTCTTCTTCATGTCTCTTCTACATCAACATGTGTCCCCTCTTCTTCATGTCTCTTCTACATCAACATGTGTCCCCTCTTCTTCATGTCTCTTCTACATCAACATGTGTCCCCTCTTCTTCATGTCTCTTCTACATCAACATGTGTCCCATCTTCTTCATGTCTCTTCTACATCAACATGTGTCCCCTCTTCTTCATGTCTCTTCTACATCAACATGTGTCCCCTCTGTGTAAAGACACTCTGAAAGTTTCAGGAACAAAGATTCTCTCTCTTTTTCTCCTGATCCATTTCTATAAAAACCTGTCTGAAAATGAGCTGATCAGATTTTGGCCACTTGATGATGTCATAACGATGTTTTGGCTTGTGTAACCATTAGCCAATCAGCAACCAAGGTAACCCCCCCCCCCCCCCCTTATCACCTGAATCTCCTCCTAGAGCACCATTGAGTTCTTTGTAACCAAATGTCTCTCAGAGGGGCGTGGGGAGGGGCTCCTTATTTTCATCTAAAGTAACAGACAGAGAATCAGCACTTTGGAAACAGGGCTGAAACAGAGGGGATTATGGGTAATGCTGCAATGATCTGTTTGGTGTTTCAGCCAATCAGAGACAGGCTCTGGATATATGAGACCTGGGATATACTGATGAAGAAGAGTATGATAGGGGACCTTTAAATCTGCTGACCGTTATGAGAACATCCTCAAATATCGATGCCGTTATTGTGCCTTTGGTTCATTCTGCAGTTTGAAAGCGTTGACATGTTGAACATGAAGCAGCACGACGTCCTGTCAGAGCGTTAGAACAGCTAATGCTAACTATGCTAACTATGCTAATGTCTGCTTAGTGCAAACTGACTTCACTGGGATGATATTTGAAGGAAGGGAGTCCAAAAGTTATCAGAAGATATTAACGTGTTAGCACAAGATGCTACCTTTAGCATCAAACATTTTACGTAAGATAGATGTTGTTGCACAATATTTCACTTTTAGATAACTCTTTCAAAGTCAGTGTGTTGTACATTTACACAGAATCAGTGACAAGATTGTTGGCAAAAGTTTGTTCTGACACAATTTTACGATTAATTTTCTTCTTTGAACCAAATAGATATCAGAAGATATTACAATGCAAAATCTTTTCACAAAAATTGTTTGTAAAAGTTAGCATATCGTTGGCATCAGTTAGCATCTCATTGGCATCAGTTAGCATCTTGTTGGCATCGGTTAGCATCTTATTGGCATCGGTTAGCATCTTGTTGGCATCGGTTAGCATCTTATTGGCATCAGTTAGCATCTTGTTGGCATCGGTTAGCATCTTGTTGTTGGCATCAGTTAGCATCTCATTGGCATCAGTTAGCATCTCGTTAGCACCTCATTGGCATCAGTTAGCATCTCGTTGGCATCAGTTAGCATCTTGTTGGCATCAGTTAGCACTTCATTGGCCTCAGTTAGCATCTCGTTAGTATTTTGTTGCACCAGATACTCATTTGTATAATTGAGTATTTGGTGGAACGAGTTAACATCTCGTAAGCATCAGTTAGCATCTCGTTGGCATCAGTTAGCATCTCGTTGGCATCAGTCAGCATCTTGTTAGCATCAGTTAGCATCTCGTTGGCATCAGTTAGCATCTCGTTGGCATCAGTCAGCATCTCGTTAGCATCAGTCAGCATCTCGTTGGCATCAGTCAGCATCTCGTTGGCATCAGTCAGCATCTCGTTGGCATCAGTCAGCATCTCGTTAGCATCAGTCAGCATCTCGTTGGCATCAGTCAGCATCTCGTTGGCATCAGTCAGCATCTCGTTGGCATCAGTCAGCATCTCGTTGGCATCAGTCAGCATCTCGTTGGCATCAGTTAGCATCTCGTTGGCATCAGTCAGCATCTCGTTGGCATCAGTCAGCATCTCGTTGGCATCAGTTAGCATCTCGTTGGCATCAGTCAGCATCTCGTTAGCATCAGTCAGCATCTCGTTGGCATCAGTCAGCATCTCGTTGGCATCAGTCAGCATCTCGTTGGCATCAGTCAGCATCTCGTTAGCATCAGTCAGCATCTCGTTGGCATCAGTTAGCATCTCGTTAGCATCAGTTAGCATCTCGTTAGCATCAGTTAGCATCTCGTTGGCATCAGTCAGCATCTCGTTGGCATCAGTCAGCATCTCGTTGGCATCAGTTAGCATCTCGTTAGCATCAGTCAGCATCTCGTTAGCATCAGTCAGCATCTCGTTGGCATCAGTTAGCATCTCGTTGGCATCAGTTAGCATCTCGTTGGCATCAGTCAGCATCTCGTTGGCATCAGTCAGCATCTCGTTAGCATCAGTCAGCATCTCGTTGGCATCAGTCAGCATCTCGTTGGCATCAGTCAGCATCTCGTTGGCATCAGTCAGCATCTCGTTGGCATCAGTTAGCATCTCGTTAGCATCAGTCAGCATCTCGTTGGCATCAGTCAGCATCTCGTTGGCATCAGTCAGCATCTCGTTGGCATCAGTTAGCATCTCGTTAGCCTCAGTCAGCATCTCGTTGGCATCAGTCAGCATCTCGTTGGCATCAGTCAGCATCTCGTTAGCATCAGTCAGCATCTCGTTGGCATCAGTTAGCATCTCGTTGGCATCAGTCAGCATCTCGTTAGCATCAGTTAGCATCTCGTTGTTAGTATTTTGTTGCTCCAGTTACTAATGTTTATATTCTAGTATTTGGTGCAACGAGTAAACACCTCGTAATTACACGATATGATATAATCTTCCGACTTCAGGAACTAGCCTAAACGCTGAAATGTGTGTTTAGTTGATCTCGAACTCGACCCCTGACCTCGGACGGTTTCAGCTTTCAGCGACAAACGATCGTCTCTGATTGGACGAAACTCTCAGGATTTCTCGGGATGTTTCTGGGTAAACTGTGGCTATGAGAGAGTGTGTCTTCCTGTGACAGGAAGTGATGTCGGAGGGTCAGACTTCAGATTTTATTTATTCTCAGACCCCCCCTCTCATCTGATTTTCTTTGACAGAAAATGGTCACCGAGCCGGATGATGATTTTGTATTTTTGCCACAGGAAGTCGTGCGGTGAAGCGGTCGTTTTATTTTGTGGATTTTAAAGAGTGACCTTTCTAGTGGTTTTTGTATCAGAATAAATGAACTGTTTGATATGTTGTGATTGATGACCCCCACCTGGCGAGATTGTGCAGGCATAATAAAGTTTATCGCTGACTTGCCACAAAAAACACGACTGATCGTTTTCATTTAATCCCTGAATAAACCCCAGAATAACCCCCAGGTAACCTCCTCAATGCGCCACAGATGTAGAGCTCTACCTGAATCACTCTTATAAACATATTTTTTATTTAAATGTTTATTTTTGATTAAAAGTGGCAATTATTTTTAAAAACAAAAGCAAGTCAAACAAATATATATGAAAAATGTAAAAGGAAAGAAAAACATGATAAAATTATCTGAATTAAAATAAAATAACCAAATAATTTAAAAATAACAATAACATTAAGAAAATAAAAACATGAAAGTAATTGTTTTGTTCCGTGCGAACATGAGCTGAAAGCATAATAAAGGAAAATGAGGTGTTATTTCAGATGATATTTGAGTGTTGAGGCAGATGTAGAAGCAGGTGAGTGCAGCTGCTGAGCAGCAGGGGGCAGCAGAGACTCATCACACTGAGTCCAGCAGCAGCATGAAACCTGACAGAACATTTACACTTTAAAGAGTCCTCTCCTGCTGATGTTCAGGTGTATATCAGTATGTAGTGTCTCTACTTTAAAGAGTCCTCTCCTGCTGATGTTCAGGTGTATATCAGTATGTAGTGTCTCTACTTTAAAGAGTCCTCTCCTCCTGATGTTCAGGTGTATATCAGTATGTAGTGTCTCTACTTTAAAGAGTCCTCTCCTGCTGATGTTCAGGTGTATATCAGTAGTAGTGTTTGTACTTTAAGAGTCCTCTCCTGCTGATGTTCAGGTATATCAGTATGTGTCTCTACTTTAAAGAGTCCTCTCCTGCTGATGTTCAGGTGTATATCAGTATGTAGTGTCTCTACTTTAAAGAGTCCTCTCCTGCTGATGTTCAGGTGTATATCAGTATGTAGTGTCTCTACTTTAAAGAGTCCTCTCCTGCTGATGTTCAGGTGTATATGTATGTAGTGTCTCTACTTTAAAGAGTCCTCTCCTGCTGTATGTTCAGGTGTATATC
>CM062283.1:1543219-1565719 GCA_031216635.1 Dissostichus eleginoides | reverse complement strand
ATGGGAAGTGTAGTTTTGATGACGTCCGTAAACACCACCCTAAGGATCATGGGAAGTGTAGTTTTGATGACGTGTAAACAGACCCTAAGGATCATGGGAAGTGTAGTTTTGATGACGTCCGTAACACGACCCTGAGGATCATGGGAAGTGTAGTTTTGATGACGTCCGTAAACACGACCCTAAGGATCATGGGAAGTGTAGTTTTGATGACGTCCGTAAACACGACCCTAAGGATCATGGGAAGTGTAGTTTTGATGACGTCCGTAAACACCGTCCTAAGGATCATGGGAAGTGTAGTTTTGATGACGTCCGTAAACACCACCCTAAGGATCATGGGAAGTGTAGTTTTGATGACGTCCGTAAACACCACCCTAAGGATCATGGGAAGTTAGTTTTGATGACGTTTGTAAACACACCTAAGGATCATGGGAAGTGTAGTTTTGATGACGTCCATAAACACGACCCTAAGGATCATGGGAAGTGTAGTTTTGATGACGTTTGTAAACACCACCCTAAGGATCATGGGAAGTGTAGTTTTGATGACGTCCGTAAACACGACCCTAAGGATCATGGGAAGTGTAGTTTTGATGACGTTTGTAAACACCACCCTAAGGATCATGGGAAGTATTCAGGAGACGGCAGAGTGTCGGGTTATTAGTGAAATGAAAAATCTCTCTGAATAATTTCAAAGAGTTTAACCTCGTTTATCTTCACAGGACGAGGAGAGGAAGAAGAGTTTAACCTCGTTTATCTTCACAGGACGAGGAGAGGAAGAAGAGTTTAACCTCGTTTATCTTCACAGGACGAGGAGAGGAAGAAGAGTTTAACCTCCTTTATCTTCACAGGACGAGGAGAGGAAGAAGAGTTTAACCTCGTTTATCTTCACAGGACGAGAGAGGAAGAAGAGTTTACCTCGTTTATCTTCACAGGACGAGGAGAGGAAGAAGAGTTTAACCTCGTTTATCTTCACAGGACGAGGAGAGGAAGAAGAGTTTGACCTCGTTTATCTTCACAGGACGAGGAGAGGAAGAAGAGTTTGACCTCGTTTATCTTCACAGGACGAGGAGAGGAAGAAGAGTTTAACCTCGTTTATCTTCACAGGACGAGGAGAGGAAGAAGAGTTTGACCTCGTTTATCTTCACAGGACGAGGAGAGGAAGAAGAGTTTAACCTCGTTTATCTTCACAGGACGAGGAGAGGAAGAAGAGTTTAACCTCGTTTATCTTCACAGGACGAGGAGAGGAAGAAGAGTTTAACCTCGTTTATCTTCACAGGACGAGGAGAGGAAGAAGAGTTTAACCTCGTTTATCTTCACAGGACGAGGAGAGGAAGAAGAGTTTAACCTCGTTTATCTTCACAGGACGAGGAGAGGAAGAAGAGTTTAACCTCGTTTATCTTCACAGGACGAGGAGAGGAAGAAGAGTTTAACCTCGTTTATCTTCACAGGACGAGGAGAGGAAGAAGAGTTTGACCTCGTTTATCTTCACAGGACGAGGAGAGGAAGAAGAGTTTAACCTCGTTTGTCTTCACAGGACGAGGAGAGGAAGAAGAGTTTAACGCTCACTTAGTCTGACTGATGGAGGAAATATAACCTCAGATAACCTGACAGGTGAGGAATAATCTGTTTGATCAGAAAATAACTTCACAGGAACTCATTTATTGGTAGAATAGTTGGCTCAAATCACATGGTTGTTAGGAAAGGTTTTTAGGTTAGGAAAGAGGTTAGGAGAAGTGGTTGAGAAAGGTGGTTAGGAAAGTTGTTAGGAAAGATGTTAGGAGAAGTGGTTGAGAAAGGTGGTTAGGAAAGGTGGTTAGGAGAAGTGGTTGAGAAAGGAGGTTAGGAAAGGTGGTTAGGAGAAGTGGTTGAGAAAGGAGGTTAGGAAAGATGTTAGGAGAAGTGGTTGAGAAAGGTGGTTAGGAAAGGTGGTTAGGAGAAGTGGTTGAGAAAGGAGGTTAGGAAAGATGTTAGGAGAAGTGGTTGAGAAATGTGGTTAGGAAAGGTGGTTAGGAGAAGTGGTTGAGAAAGGAGGTTAGGAAAGATGTTAGGAGAAGTGGTTGAGAAAGGAGGTTAGGAAAGATGTTAGGAGAAGTGGTTGAGAAAGGAGGTTAGGAAAGATGTTAGGAGAAGTTGTCAGGTAAAGTGATTGGCAAAATTGTTGAGGAAAGGTGGTTGGAAAAAGTTTTTAGGAGGGAAGGTAAGGAACATTGGAGGAGTGGGAGAGAAAGGTGGTTAGGAAATGTCAGGGAAGGAATCAAGTGTCTGTGAAAGATCAAAACAAATGTTTTAGGAAAAGGATTGAGGAATGGTGAAGGTCGTAGGATGTGTTTTCAAAGCGTTTGTCCGCAGCCTCGCTGACGTTTGGTCACGTGACGTAAATCTGAGAGAAGGTCGCTTTAAAAGTAGAGTTTAGTTTCACATCTCCCCCGGACCTATACACTATAAATAATGTGTGTGTGTGTGTCTGTGTGTGTGTGTGTGTGTGTGTGTGTGTGTGTGAGAGGACGCAGGTTCACCTTTCTGAGTGTCGAGCTGAATTTAAAGTCAAACTGCAGGATAGCGGTAAAGAGAGGACTGACTGCAGAGAGCTTTAATGATATAAAGTTAGTGTAAATCTGTAATCATGTATATATTTGAGGCTTTGGGGACTGAGTGGTATATGGATCTAAAGCTCATCTGATCAGTGTGATAACCCTTTCTGAAGCGTAACCCCTGTCTGTTTTCAAGTTTTTGGGGGCTCGTCAGGGATCACCGGTCGTATAATTCAATTAATATATCAAAATGTTCTGTATATTTAACATTAAAAATAATAATTCCCTAATATTTTTAATGAATTAATATTTCAAAATGTTCTGTATTTCATGAGAGATTTGGACGAAAAACTTTATTTATTATTTTGTTTTTTTCAAACCAAACTCACACGAAGTCCTCTGTCAGGAAACTATGAAACAGAGAGTGAGAGAGAGTAACAGGACGTTACTGAGAGATGGAGGTGAACACACACACACACACACACACACACACCTAAACGCTTTTATAGCATCATCCATTACATCCGGTAGACAGGCGGTAATGGCTGTGAGACACAGAGGACACACACACACATACGCACACACACGCACACACACACACACACACAAACAGACACACACACACACACAAACAGACACACATACACAGACACACACACACACATACGCACACACACGCACACACACAAACAGACACACACACACACACACACGCACACACACAGACACACACACAAACAGACACACATACGCACACACACGCACACCCACAAACAGACACACACACGCGCACACACACGCACACACACACACACACACAAACAGACACACACACACACACACACACACACACACACACACACTCTCTCCTTGGTGTCACCTCAGGACTCTGATTTGGGGGTAATTGGTTTCTATTAGACCGTCCTTTCCTTCCCATCATGCCTTGCAGGAGGGGGCACGCCCTCAATTCCAGAGAGGGGGGGGGGTTAGAGTGATGATACCTGGGGGGGGGTCAAAGTGATGATACCTGGAGGGGGGGTCAAAGTGATGATACCTGGAGGGGGGGGGGGGGGGTCAGAGTGATGATAGCTGCGTCCATGGCAACGACGACCTCAGAGATCCAACATGGCTGACAGTGAGATCAATGATGATGGATTTCATGTATTTTTATATGCAGTACATTTATATTTATATTTCAGTCACAGAGGAGCAGCTCTCCTCTGATTGGCTCCTCACCTTCAGCTTCACGGGGGGGTAAAGCTTTTATTTTGAAAATGCATTTTAGACTTTTTCCGCACAGTCACTGGTCGTTTGAATGAAGTTTTCCAGATAAAATATAATTGAATCTGTTGACCTTTAACGTATATTAGGTAATATAATCATATAAATGAACAGATGCATTCTAATATTACGAAATATCAATATATAATATTTGGTGAAATATTGGGAACATTTACAGTAGATATTATTGAATACATATACAGTATTTCTAATGTCCCAGAGGAACATTCTGCTGCGATTCACCTTCAGAATCACAGCAGAGCAATAAAGCTTTTATTGTGAAAGCACATTTTCCCTAAAGCATAGAAGTTTGAATGACATTGTGCGTTCTCGTCAAAATCATATTCCAGTTAAAGTTTGACCAATAAAAGCCTGAAGTTAAAGATGATGTCATCCTGAGTCCTGGACCTCTGCAGTTTATGTGAGGTTCATCAGATCAAGAGAAGCTTTCACAGAGAGAGGACATTAGATTTATAATCCTGACGAAGACTTCCTGTTCCTGGAACAACGGCATCCCGAGAGAATAAAGCTTTAAAACCACCAGAGAGACATCAGCTGTCGGAGAGAAACACTGAAGCACATCTGCAATATCAACCTCTGCAATATCAACCTCTGCAATATCAACCTCTGCAATATCAACCTCTGCAATATCAACCTCTGCAATATCAACATCTGTAATATCAACATCTGCACATATAGAAAACTGTACAGGGACAGCAACACATCTGCAGAGAGGAGGTTTTTACGTAACCCATCATCAGCTCTGATCACATCTGCAGTCGAGCCCCCCGACGCCTGCTCTCTAACCTCTCCTCATTATAATGACTGCAAAGAGCCGACGAACAGCTGCCAGTAGATGCAAAACTCCTGCTCAACAGTCCGCTAATAACCACAAGATAACTCCAAATGTGGACAAAGAGACAGAAAACAGCTGCAAAGAGACAGAGACAGAATACAGCTGGAAAGAAACAGAGACAGAAAACAGCTGCAAAGAGACAGAGACAGAATACAGCTGCAAAGAGACAGAGACAGAATACAGCTGCAAAGAGACAGAGACAGAAAACAGCTGCAAAGAGACAGAATACAGCTGCAAAGAGACAGAGACAGAATACAGCTGCAAAGAGACAGAGACAGAAAACAGCTGCAAAGAGACAGAGACAGAAAACAGCTGCAAAGAGACAGAGACAGAAACAGCTGCAAAGAGACAGAGACAGAATACAGCTGCAAAGAGACAGAGACAGAATACAGCTGCAAAGAGACAGAGACAGAAAACAGCTGCAAAGAGACAGAGACAGAATACAGCTGCAAAGAGACAGAGACAGAATACAGCTGCAAAGAGACAGAGACAGAATACAGCTGCAAAGAGACAGAGACAGAAAACAGCTGCAAAGAGACAGAGACAGAATACAGCTGCAAAGAGACAGAAGGTGACGCAGGTTAATTGGAAGATGGCGCCAGCAGTGTGCACAGCGAGACGTCTCCCAGGCCTGTTCAGCCTTTTATTAGTTCTAGTAGTTTTATTGTTTTGTGTTTTTTGTCAAAATGTCTCAGCTCTACGAGTTTACGTCATGGAAACCAAAGCGCTTCAGGAGGGGCTATTAGAGCAATGTTTAGGAGAGCCAACCTCGAATCCTCCTCCTCCACTTCTTTCAAGCATACCGGCATACCTGCGCCGCCAGGTATATGCCACCCCCAGAGGAAGCGCCCAAGACGAAGGGGAAAGCGGGGCGGAGAAGCCGTGAGGATCCGGGCTTACCTGCTATCTCTACGTGGAAAGGCCCCTGGCCTCAATAGCAGTGGATGCTACGCTGCCCCGATGACCAGGCAGCGATGGCTCCTCCGCGTCTTTCCGGATGGCCGCTCAGTGAGCCTACCGGAGCAGGCTAATTTCTCCAGGCGGATACGCAGGGGTGGCGTGGATCACAGACACCTTCGCCCACTGGATCGTACTCAAAAACCGGGAAGAGAGGAGCGTACTCTCCGCCTGGCACTCATCAATGCTAGATCGCTAGCTAACAAGACTTTTTTAAATCCCGGGATTTGGACTTTATGTTTCTGACGGAGACGTGGATTCGTTCTGGTGAGTTAACAGCTTTTTCTGAACTTCTACCACCTGACTGTTCATTCATCAGCACCCCGCGGACCACCGGTAGAGGTGGAGGGCGGCGTCGGTCTTTAAATCCAGCTTTAACTGCCGTCAAACTCCGTCGAACAGCTTCTCCAGCTTTGAGCTGCAACTTTTCGAACTACACTCTTAACCCTTCCAGCGCTCTGCGCTTTGATCTTTCGCCCTCCGAAGTTCAATAAGGATTTTATTCAGGAATTCTCAGACTTTGTAGCGGGGGTTATCTTGAACTTTGATCGATTTGTAATCATTGGCGATTTTAATATTCATGTGTGCTGTGATTCCCGACCGCTCGTCAAAGATTTTATGAATCTCATTGACTCTTTTAATCTGACACAGTCGGTTACGACACACGAGAAGGGACACACTGGACCTTGTGTTGTCTCATGGTGTAGATGTTTGTATCAGGGACATTCGTGACACTGGTATTTCGGACCATTTGCCTGTGTTATTTACTATGATGCTGCCTTGCTCTCAAGTTGACTCGTGCGTTCCGGGGCGCCGCCTACGTGCGCTGAATCCTCTGACAGCGTCACAGTTTTCCGTTGCCTTTAATGACTCTGTGCTTTCCACATTAATTGGCTCTTGTGATGCCAGTGCTGAGGAGATTCTCAGCCTTTTTAATTCTACTTGCACGGATATTCTGGACCTGATCGCTCCATTCACGGCCAGACGCCCTAAACCTGTGACTGAACCGTGGATAACTGACTCTACCCGCGCCCTGAGACGCGCATGTAGACGAGCAGAGAGGAGATGGAAGAAGGATAAACTTCACGTCTCCTTGGGGATTCTAAGAGACGGTTTAAGCGAATATCAGAGGGCTGTTAAATGTGCAAAAACTCATTTTATTTCAAATCTTGTGTCCAAAAACAGAAATAGGCCCCAGTTCCTTTTTACCACTCTTAATTGTCTTTTAAATCCCTGTAACTCTCCCTGTGTTGTGCCATCACCTACTCTATGTGAAAAGTTCCTTTCATTTTTTAATGATAAAGTCTTGGCCATCAGATCTTCACCTCCTCCTCTCACCTTAGACCCAGCAGTGTCTCCTGTGTGCTCAGCTGTCTTCGAGCAGTTTGACCTGGTTTCACTGCCCGAGTTATCTGATGTGGTTAAAAAATTGAAACCTTCACAATACCCCTTAGACAGTATTCCTCCGAGACTACTGAAAGACGTTTTTACTACTATTGGGTCATATATTTTAACTTTGATACATATCTCTCTCACCTCAGGCTGCGTTCCAACCTTTTTTAAACACGCTGTAGTGCAGCCTCTTATCAAAAAACAGAACCTTGATCATTCTGTTCTCTCCAACTTTAGACCTATTTCTAAGCTTCCCTTCTAAAGTCTAGAGAAAGTGGTGTTAGCGCAACTGCAGTCGCACCTTGTTTTAAACTGCATATCAGAGAAGTTTCAGTCTGGTTTTAAATCATGCCATAGCACAGAAACTGCTCTCCTAAGAGTTTTGAATGATCTTCTTTTAACTGCTGATTCAGGGAATTCTGCTGTGCTTGTGCTTTTAGATTTGTCTGCTGCTTTTGACACCATTGACCACCAAATTCTTTTATCATGCCTTGAACTGTGTGCTGGAATCCTATCTGTCAGAAAGGACCTTTTCTGTGCATCTTGGCCAGTATTCTTCAGCTGCAGCCCCACTAGCATATGGGGTTCCTCAAGGTTCTATCCTAGGCCCCATTTTGTTCAGTCTGTATTTACTACCTCTGGGGTCAATTTTTAAAAAGCATAACATTTCTTACCATTGCTTTGCAGATGATCTGCAGGTATACCTGCCTATAAAAGCAATAAGGAATCTAGGATTGCCTTGCTTAGCTGTCTGAAAGACATAAATCATGGATGGAAATCAACTTCTTGACTCTCAACGAAAACAAGACAGAGATTATAATATTTGGACAGTCTGAACTCCTGGATGGCTTTAATAGTGTACTCGGCCCCTTGGCCTCCTACAGCCGTCCCTCTGTCAGAAATCTTGGAGTCATCTTAGACAACTGTTTTAAATTCGACAAACAAATAAGCTCAGTTGTCAAGACAAGCTTCTTCCAGCTGCGGCTTCTGGGGAAGGTAGAAGCCTATCTTCCTAGTAAGGAATTTGAACAGCTAGTCCACCTATTTATAACGTCTCGTTTAGACTATTGTAACTCCCTGTATATTGGTGTTTGATCCGTCGCCTGCAGCTGGTCCAAAATGCGGCTGCACGCCTTCTTACTGGGAAGAGACGTTATGACCACATCACACCCGTTTTGGCAGACCTTCATTGGCTTCCTGTCAGTTACAGGATCCAGTTCAATACTTACTTGTTGTTTTTAAATCATTGCATGGACTGGCACCACATTACCCGTCTCTCCAGCTAGAGCTTTGCGATCAGCTCAAAATATGTTGGTGGTTCCTCGGTGCAGGAAAAAACCCGAGGTGACAGGGCTTTCAGTGTTGCAGCTCCCAGACTGTGGAACAGCCTCCCAGCACATATCCGGACTGCTGAGTCTATTGAACCTTTTAAATCCCAGCTAAAAACTCCCCTCTTTGCCCTGGCTTTAATACTAGTTTCTTTTTATATGTTTACAGTTATTGTGATTTTATCATGTTTTTAATTATTGTTTTATTATTGTACTCATTGTGTTATTTCATATTGTAGTTATTGCCTGTTCAGCACTTTGGTCAACTGAAGGTTCTTTTAAATGTGCTATATAAATAAATAAAGATTGAGATTGAGCTGCAAAGAGACAGAAAACAGCTGCAAAGAGACAGAATACAGCTGCAAAGAGACAGAAAACAGCTGCAAAGAGACAGAGACAGAAAACAGCTGCAAAGAGACAGAATACAGCTGCAAAGAGACAGAAAACAGCTGCAAAGAGACAGAGACAGAAAACAGCTGCAAAGAGACAGAAAACAGCTGCAAAGAGACAGAATACAGCTGCAAAGAGACAGAAAACAGCTGCAAAGAGACAGAATACAGCTGCAAAGAGACAGAATACAGCTGCAAAGAGACAGAATACAGCTGCAAAGAGACAGAATACAGCTGCAAAGAGACAGAGACAGAAAACAGCTGCAAAGAGACAGAATACAGCTGCAAAGAGACAGAGACAGAAAACAGCTGCAAAGAGACAGAAAACAGCTGCAAAGAGACAGAGACAGAAAACAGCTGCAAAGAGACAGAAAACAGCTGCAAAGAGACAGAGACAGCTGCAAAGAGACAGAATACAGCTGCAAAGAGACAGAGACAGAAAACAGCTGCAAAGAGACAGAGACAGAAAACAGCTGCAACGAGACAGAATACAGCTGTAAAGAGACAGAGACAGAAAACAGCTGCAAAGAGACAGAATACAGCTGCAAAGAGACAGAGACAGAAAACAGCTGCAAAGAGACAGAGACAGAAAACAGCTGCAACGAGACAGAATACAGCTGTAAAGAGACAGAGACAGAAAACAGCTGCAAAGAGACAGAATACAGCTGCAAAGAGACATAATACAGCTGCAAAGAGACAGAATACAGCTGCAAAGAGACAGAGACAGAAAACAGCTGCAAAGAGACAGAATACAGCTGTAAAGAGACAGAGACAGAAAACAGCTGCAAAGAGACATAATACAGCTGCAAAGAGACAGAGACAGAAAACAGCTGCAAAGAGACAGAATACAGCTGCAAAGAGACAGAGACAGAAAACAGCTGCAAAGAGACAGAAAACAGCTGCAAAGAGACAGAATACAGGTGCAAAGAGACAGAGACAGAAAACAGCTGCAAAGAGACAGAGACAGAAAACAGCTGCAAAGAGACAGAATACAGCTGCAAAGAGACAGAGACAGAAAACAGCTGCAAAGAGACAGAAAACAGCTGCAAAGAGACAGAAAACAGCTGCAAAGAGACAGAGACAGAAAACAGCTGCAAAGACAGAGACAGAAAACAGCTGCAAAGAGACAGAAAACAGCTGCAAAGAGACAGAGACAGAAAACAGCTGCAAAGAGACAGAAAACAGCTGCAAAGAGACAGAGACAGAAAACAGCTGCAAAGAGACAGAAAACAGCTGCAAAGAGACAGAAAACAGCTGCAAAGAGACAGAGACAGAAAACAGCTGCAAAGAGACAGAATACAGCTGCAAAGAGACAGAAAACAGCTGCAAAGAGACAGAGACAGAAAACAGCTGCAAAGAGACAGAATACAGCTGCAAAGAGACAGAAAACAGCTGCAAAGAGACAGAATACAGCTGCAAAGAGACAGAGACAGAAAACAGCTGCAAAGAGACAGAAAACAGCTGCAAAGAGACAGAGACAGAAAACAGCTGCAAAGAGAGAGAAAACAGCTGCAAAGAGACAGAATACAGCTGCAAAGAGACAGAAAACAGCTGCAAAGAGACAGAGACAGAAAACAGCTGCAAAGAGACAGAAACAGCTGCAAAGAGACAGAAAACAGCTGCAAAGAGACAGAATACAGCTGCAAAGAGACAGAGACAGAAAACAGCTGCAAAGAGACAGAAAACAGCTGCAAAGAGACAGAAAACAGCTGCAAAGAGACAGAATACAGCTGCAAAGAGACAGAAAACAGCTGCAAAGAGAGAGAATACAGCTGCAAAGAGACAGAAAACAGCTGCAAAGAGAGAGAGACAGAAAACAGCTGCAAAGAGAGAGAATACAGCTGCAAAGAGACAGAAAACAGCTGCAAAGAGACAGAGACAGAAAACAGCTGCAAAGAGACAGAATACAGCTGCAAAGAGACAGAGACAGAAAACAGCTGCAAAGAGATAGAATACAGCTGCAAAGAGACATAATACAGCTGCAAAGAGACAGAGACAGAAAACAGCTGCAAAGAGACAGAAAACAGCTGCAAAGAGACAGAGACAGAAAACAGCTGCAAAGAGACAGAGACAGAAAACAGCTGCAAAGAGACAGAAAACAGCTGCAAAGAGACAGAGACAGAAAACAGCTGCAAAGAGACAGAAAACAGCTGCAAAGAGACAGAGACAGAAAACAGCTGCAAAGAGACAGAAAACAGCTGCAAAGAAGACAGAAAACAGCTGCAAAGAGACAGAGACAGAAAACAGCTGCAAAGAGACAGAAAACAGCTGCAAAGAGACAGAGACAGAAAACAGCTGCAAAGAGACAGAAAACAGCTGCAAAGAGACAGAAAACTGCTGCAAAGAGACAGAGACAGAAAACAGCTGCAAAGAGACAGAATACAGCTGCAAAGAGACAGAATACAGCTGCAAAGAGACAGAATACAGCTGCAAAGAGACAGAAAACAGCTGCAAAGAGACAGAATACAGCTGCAAAGAGACAGAAAACAGCTGCAAAGAGACAGAGACAGAAAACAGCTGCAAAGAGAGAGAAAACAGCTGCAAAGAGACAGAGACAGAATACAGCTGCAAAGAGACAGAAAACAGCTGCAAAGAGACAGAAAACAGCTGCAAAGAGACAGAGACAGAAAACAGCTGCAAAGAGACAGAATACAGCTGCAAAGAGACAGAAAACAGCTGCAAAGAGACAGAATACAGCTGCAAATACATGCAAAACTCAACAGAAATAGATGCAATCCAACCAAGAAAGAGATAGAACAGCTTCTTTTCTTTTCCAAACAACAAACCTGAAAACACAAAATCACCTTTCTTAATACTTCAGTTTCCTGAGGCACTCGTTCACATCACCGTTAATGTGTCTGAGTGCTTTGGGACACTCCTAAAGGTCCAGTAATAAGGACAAGAAAGCTCTTTCATGTTCAAAACCCTCTGAGTTCCTCCGGAGGAAACTGATCTGAGATCCTGTTGAGAAGCAGGACGTTATTTCATTATTCTGAGGAGACAGATTTAATAAAGCAGAAGCGCTGCAGGCCTCCCCTTCTTCTTCTTCTGTGGTGGAGGAGCAGCCTCAGGTGACGTCCACACCAGGAGGAGGAGAAGAAGAAGAGAGGGATCGCTCCTCAGGTCAGACAGGAAATGAGAACATGAGTGACAGCGGCCCCCGGCTGCACTCATATGGTAACACCCGCCCAAAAAGTACACCAAGAACTTTACAAGTCTAATTATAGTCGCTATGCTTCAAGGATTTAGACAACAACAACAACAACAACAACAACTTGGTAGCTTTATTGTCTAGTCTCGACTTTATGGAGGGTTGAGACTCGGACTCCTCTTGACATTTCAGAAGTTCTTTAACTTGGACTAGTTTCAGTGTCGTAGATGTTGGAACTGAACCAGTCTCTTACGGAGGTTTTGACTCGGACTAGTGACTCGGACTAGTCTCTGTTTTATGGGGGTATTGACTAGGACTAGTCTCTGTTTTGCGGGGGTATTGACTAGGACTAGTCTCTGTTTTACGGGGGTATTGACTAGGACTAGTCTCTGTTTTATGGGGGTTTTGACTCGGACTAGTCTCTGTTTTATGGGGGTATTGACTAGGACTAGTCTCTGTTTTACGGGGGTTTTGACTCGGAATAGTCTGTTTTACGGGTGTTTTGACTCGGACTAGTCTCTGTTTTATGGGGGTTTTGACTCGGACTAGTCTCTGTTTTACGGGTGTTTTGACTCGGACTAGTCTCTGTTTTACGGGGGTTTTGACTCGGACTAGTCTCTGTTTTATGGGGGTTTTGACTAGGACTAGTCTCTGTTTTATGGGGGTTTTGACTAGGACTAGTCTCTGTTTTATGGGTGTTTTGACTAGGACTAGTCTCTGTTTTATGGGGGTTTTGACTCGGACTAGTCTCTGTTTTATGGGGGTTTTGACTAGGACTAGTCTCTGTTTTATGGGGGTTTTGACTCGGACTAGTCTCTGTTTTATGGGGGTTTTGACTCGGACTAGTCTCTGTTTTATGGGGGTTTTGACTAGGACTAGTCTCTGTTTTATGGGGGTTTTGACTAGGACTAGTCTGTTTTATGGGGTTTGACTCGGAACTAGTCTCTGTTTTATGGGGGTTTTGACTCGGACTAGTCTCTGTTTTATGGGGGTTTTGACTAGGACTAGTCTCTGTTTTATGGGGGTTTTGACTAGGACTAGTCTCTGTTTTATGGGGGTTTTGACTCGGAATAGTCTGTTTTATGGGTGTTTTGACTAGGACTAGTCTCTGTTTTATGGGGGTTTTGACTCGGACTAGTTTCTGTTTTATGGGGGTTTTGACTCGGACTAGTCTCTGTTTTATGGGGGTTTTGACTCGGACTAGTCTCTGTTTTATGGGGGTTTTGACTCGGACAAGTGACTCGGAATAGTCTCTGTTTTACGGGTGTTTTGACTCGGACTAGTCTCTGTTTTACGGGGGTTTGACTCGGAATAGTCTCTGTTTTACGGAGGTTTTGACTCGGACTAGTCTCTCTTTTACGGGGGTTTTGACTCGGAATAGTGACTCTGACTAGTCTCTGTTTTACGGGGGTTTTGACTCGGAATAGTGACTCGGACTAGTCTCTGTTTTACGGGGGTTTTGACTCTGACTAGTGACTCGGACTAGTCTCTCTTTTACGGGGTTTTGACTCGGAATAGTCTCTGTTTTACGGGGGTTTTAACTCGGACACCAAGACTCGTAGATGTTTTGACTCGTACTAGGATACCCTGAACAGAAAATGGACCCCTTGCTAATGTTGAAGACATGTCCAGAAAGCCTTGGGACATGTCCAGAAAGCCTTGGGACATTTCCAGAAAGCCTTGGGGACAAGTCCAGAAAGCCTTGGGACATGTCCAGAAAGCCTTGGGGACAGGTCCAGAAAGCCTAGGGGACAGGTCCAGAAAGCCTTGGGGACAGGTCCAGAAAGCCTTGGGACATGTCCAGAAAGCCTTGGGGACAGGTCCAGAAAGCCTTGGAAGACCACAAGCTGTACTGGTCAACAACAACACCTCAAACACCCTCATACTGAGTACGGGGGCCCCCCAAGGATGTGTGCTCAGCCCCCTTCTCTTCACTCTGCTGACCCACGACTGCAAACCCAACTTCAGCTCCAACCACATCGTGAAGTTTGCAGACGACACTACTGTGGTGGGTCTCATCAGCCACAACGATGAGACTAACTACAGGAAGGAAGTGAACCAGCTGGCCCTGTGGTGCCAAAATAACAACCTCTTCCTCAACCTGGAGAAAACAAAGGAGATAGTTGTTGACTTCAGGAGAACCACCGCCGACCCCTCTCCCCCTGACCATCAACGGCGCTGCTGTGGAGCAGGTGACCAGCACCAAATTCCTTGGTGTGACCATCACTGATGACCTCACCTGGAATAACAACACCACCGCACTAGCGAAGAAAGCCCAGCAGCGCCTGTACTTCATCCGGAAGCAGAAGCGAGCCGGAGCATCACCCCCCATCATGCTGTCTTTTTACCGAGGCGCCACTGAGAGCATCCTCAGCAGCTGTATCACGCTGTGGTTTGGAAGCTGCACCGCCTCCAACCGCAAGAGCCTGCAGCGCATTGTGAACTCTGCCCAGAGGATCATCGGTGCCTCACTCCCATCACTACAGGACATATATAACACCCGCCTCACCCGCAGAGCACTCAGCATCGTGGGTGACTCCACCCACCCCTCCAACAGCCTCTTCAGCCTCCTGCCTTCAGGGAGAAGGTTCCTCAGCCTCAGCTCGAGAACCAACAGGCTGGGGAACAGCTTCCTCCACCAGGCGGTCAGGATGCTGAACTCTCTCCTCTCCCTCCCTCCCTCCCTCTCTCCCCCTCTCTGACATCTCTCCCCTGAACTCTCCACCCTGCCTCCCACCCTTCTCCCCTGCCCCAAATGGCCCTGGACTTTAGCCCACCCCCCACACACACACACACACAACCCTCCCTCATCCAGCACCAGTCACTTTTCTGCCCATCTCCGCTGCTACTGCACTGAAACTGTACTTTGAACACTTTAAATATATTATTGACATTTTAAACTGTATACCCCGTTTATCTAGGCCCTTTATTCTGTTTTATGTCTACATGTCACACGGTGGGACTGCGGGAAACGATATCTCGAGATTTCTGGATGTATAACACATGTAGAATTTTTGACAATAAAGCTGACTGACTTTGACTTTCATGTCCAGAAAGCCTTGGGACATGTCCAGAAAGCCTTGGGGACAAGTCTTAACCCTCCAGGTGTCCTGTGTTCAGCCTCTGGACAGAATGTCTGTGTCTCTCCACTCAGAGCTCTTTCTCTCAGAGGAAGATGAACAACCGCACAGTGTCTCCGTCAGCAGTCTGCACTCAGCTCTAAATCTGCATCTATTCACACAATTACTCCTGGTTTCAGCTTTTTCCCTGGAGCTCCTCCCGTACGGCTTCGCCCCAAAGCTTCTTCCTCTCATCGTTCTTCTTCTGCTGTTTCTGAAACTCGCTTTGAATCGAACGGACAAACTTCAATCTGTCCTGTTGGTGTTTCCTTAGTGTGTGTGTGTGTGTGTGTGTGTGTGTGTGTGTGTGTGTGTGTGTGTGTGTGTGTGTGACTGATGACTTTTGGAGCCTTTCCTCTCCCATCAGCAGTGAATCCATCATGACCGTCGGATGAAGCGGCTCGTAAACTGCAGCACTCGTTCTCCCACGATAGATTTCCCAGTGTGTGTGTGTGTATGTGTGTGTGTGTGTGTGTGTATGTGTGTGTGTGAGCGCATCACGTTGAGTTATGATTGCAAGTTTCACTAATAAACTTTATAAATCGTGAGTTTTTTCTGAATTTTCTACTTGTGATTGTAAATTATACAGAAATGGAAAAGCAGCGAAGTCAGCGCCTTCGAGGAAGAACGACTCAGACGCAAAATCCTTAAAGAGCAACTTGCAGTTTTTTTTTTTTACTAGATTCATGCTTAACCTTGCCTGAAAATGACAATTAAAAAAGTTAATGCAGGATTTGATATGTTTTACGAGACATAAGGGCAATAATTCAGAGGGGAAATTATCTCTCTCCCATTCGTTCCTCTCTCTCTCCCCCATTCGCTCCTCTCTCTCTCCCCTCCGGTACGCAGCACCGTAAGACGTAGTGTGGAGTTGCATTAGGTAGCGCTGTGGTGGCTGTACTCCTCCAGCCGTCTCCTTTGTGTTTGTTTGTTTCCCCCTGTCTGTGTTTGTGTGGGCGTGGTGGCTGTCACTCCTGGCTCCCGGCTCAACCTCCACTCACCTGCTGCAATCAGCTGTGCACCCTCCCCGACTACACACCTGCTTTCCATCAAGCCATTTACAACGGCATATCAACGGAGGCTCCACAACCTTTCTCTGCCAGATCGTCCTGCCAGTAACGTTACTATATTATCAATACTACTTTAGTTATAGCCTGATATATGATAGCTAACTTTACAATGTTGTGATGTGACCGACGTGAGCTAACATTAACTGTAGCTAACGCCGGTCACTCACCAAGACAGCTGCCCTGTTCTCCACTGGTTCTCCTCACACCACAGCTCCATTTCTCTCTGATGGCCGTTATTTCTTCTGATCCTTGGCTGCTCCTGGTCTCTAATCCTTGGCTGCTCCTGGTCTCTGATCCTTGGCTGCTCCTGGTCTCTAATCCTTGGCTGCTCCTGGTCTCTAATCCTTGGCTGCTCCTGGTCTCTGATCCTTGGCTGCTCCTGGTCTCTAATCCTTGGCTGCTCCTGGTCTCTGATCCTTGGCTGCTCCTGGTCTCTAATCCTTGGCTGCTCCTGGTCTCTAATCCTTGGCTGCTCCTGGTCTCTAATCCTTGGCTGCTCCTGGTCTCTAATCCTTGGCTGCTCCTGGTCTCTGATCCTTGGCTGCTCCTGGTCTCTAATCCTTGGCTGCTCCTGGTCTCTAATCCTTGGCTGCTCCTGGTCTCTGATCCTTGGCTGCTCCTGGTCTCTGATCCTTGGCTGCTCCTGGTCTCTAATCCTTGGCTGCTCCTGGTCTCTAATCCTTGGCTGCTCCTGGTCTCTAATCCTTGGCTGCTCCTGGTCTCTAATCCTTGGCTGCTCCTGGTCTCTTGGCCGCCTAGCAGGCTCATCATTATATGGTTGTGGTCCGTCATATGCATTCGAATATTTATTTTCAACCTCTTCTGTGTCAAAACTAGCATTGATCCATGTTTATTACTACGTTAGACCGGCCGCTCTCCCCCATGTGACGTCACACGCGGGAGGTCACATGGGGAGGCTTTTTTTATGCGGAAGTAAAAATGTCTTACAAAAACGACGCCAGATGTCACTGTAGTGAATATTTATGTATTTTTTTTGGGAAATCTAGTGTATACATAATTTTCCTACACATTTATTCACTGGTGTCTCTAACCTGCAAGTTGCTCTTTAAGTATTACCATAAAAGTGGAATACTTCTACGTGATATTACCATTTGTGACGACCCCTCCACACCACTAGGCGTTTCGTGGTCTCTCTGTCTCTCTGTTACAGGATCCGGTGCTGTGGGGCCGGCAAATTGCCGGATGAGCTACGCCTGCTGGAAGCCTACAAGGGGAGCCAAGCCGGATACATCGCGCTCTCGGACTCCTCTGGGCACTCTCGGACTCCTCTGGGCACTCTCTCCGTGCCAGCCTCGGGGACCTGTTGCTGGTTCCGTTAGTTATTTGTTTATTAAGAAATAAACATTGTTATATCCTTACCCCTCGTCTCGCCTCCCTGCTTTTTTTACAGCCTATGAGCCGGGTTGTAACATATGGGGGCTCGTTGCTTTGGACCTGGGAACGTTTGCTAACTGGATGTCCGTTGTGGGGACGGATTTCGCACAGCTGTTATCGCTGAGTGCAGCTGGGTTTTTGGGAGTAGCGTTACGGGGGTAAGTGTTTTGCAGTTTTGAATGCACAGGGAATGTATGGCAGCAGGTATGAGCACAGTCATGTTAGTTACCGTGGTATCTGTCCCTGTTAGGTCTAGTACGGTCTCCCTTGGAGGTCGTAGGGGGGGCTGTTAGTGTGTTGTGAAAGTGGTTAGAGCTATTAGCTCGGGAGCACGCTGAGGCTGCAGGTGGAGTTGCCGGTTTGCTGGTCGCTTCGCCGAACTTACGGTATTAAGTGCGTAAGTACCCGCCGTAACTAGCACCTGAAGACTAGTTGGGGAGTTTAGCTAGTTTCTGTGAGGCAGTTAGAGGGACGGGCCGCGTGGCGTGTATGCTGTGTAAGTAGCGTGAGTGTGTTACACAGGTTGTCATCATGGGGAGTGTAGAGGATTTTTTGAGGGCACCTTCAGAGGAGCTGCTGGAGGGTTTCTCACGTGAGCAGCTGATCTATGTTGCTGAACATTTCCGCTTGGATGTTGGGGATAAAAGAATGAAGGAGAACATAAGAGGGATTGTTAAAGCAAATCTGTTTGAGGAAGGTGCTTTCAGAGGGGAAACGTTTACTGTTGATCCTAGCAGAGACAGTGTCAATATGTCTGGCTGCCGTGATGCAGGCCTGACGTTTGAGCAGAGACAGGAACTGTTGCTGTTGCAGACAGAAATGGAGAAACTGGCAGTGGAAAAAATGAGGGGAGAGGTAGAAATTAAAAAGCTTGAGTTAGAGGAGCGGAGGTTGAACTTAACTGTTGGAGGGGCCAGCCGTGCCTTTGATTTCCCTGGTAGAGGGAATACTCCGTTTGACGTTGCAGGTAATCTGCGGGTTGTGCCTCAGTTCAGTGAACGAGATCCAGATACTTTTTTCTCCCTATTTGAGCGTGTGGCTGAGAGCAAAGAGTGGTCGGATGTTAATAGTACCTTATTGCTACAGTGTGTGCTAACAGGTAAGGCCCAGGAAGCTTATTCTGCTTTAATGGTGGCAGATAGCAAGGTGTATTTTACTGTTAAAACTGCTGTGTTGAAGGCTTACGAGTTAGTCCCTGAGGCTTATCGCCAGAGGTTTCGGTCCTGGGAGATGTCTAGCAGACAGACACATGTTGAGTTTGCCAGGGATCTGGTTACCTCTTTCAGTAGGTGGTGTAACTCTTTAAATGTGGATAGGTATGTTGCATTATGTGAGTTGATGGTGTTGGAGCAATTTAGAAATTCTGTACCCAGCCACATTGCGGTTTACATCAGCGAGCGTAAGGTGAAAACTGCTGCTCTGGCTGCTGCTCTGGCTGATGACTATGTGCTAACGCACAGGGGCGGTCGAGACTTCAGGGTCCAGGATGAAGCGGGTATGTATCGTGCAGCAGGTAGATGGGAAGAGAAAACGAAGTCGCACTGGGGTAAACCTGAACGTGTGATGCGAGGTCAGCCACAGGGTGATTCAGATATATGTCACTTCTGCAAGGGGAGAGGGCACTGGAAGGCTGACTGTCCCAAAGCTAAGGCTAGCAGGGGGAACCATGTAGGCCAGTTTAACTCTGCTGCTTGTGCTGTGTCTGTGGTACCCTTACCTGTCATCTCTCCCTGTCAGCAGGTTAGCGAGCCATGCGGGTTAAAGGAACCACTGTTTTCTGCATTTTTGTCAACCGGATACGTGTCATTGGTGGGAAGCGACAACAGCGTGCCCGTAAAAATGTTGAGAGACACGGCATCGTTTGATTCATACATTTTGAGCTCTGTGCTACCGTTTTCTGAAGAATCTAGAACTGGGGACTTTGTCCTGATGCGAGGTATGGGAATGAGTGTTGTGCCTGTTCCTCTGCATTCTGTTGTGCTTATCTCTGGTTTGGTGCAGGGTGAGGTCAACATGGGGTCTGTCCTGTAATGCCGATTGAAGGTGTGGATGTTATCCTGGGTAACGGCCTGGCTGGCAGCCGTGTGTTGGCTGAGGGTCCACCGACTACCATACTGTCATCTTCACCCACTGTGACTGTTAACCCAGAGGAGAATGCTAAGTGCTCCCCTGGAGTGTTTGTGGCTTGCTCTGTGACACGGGCTGTGAGCCGTGCACAGGGGGAGTCTGAGCAGGGTGAAGAGGTGGGTGAGATAGATTCTGTGGTTGTTCCTGACTCATTGTTGTCTGTATCCAGCAGGGAATTGGTGATAGAGCAGAAAGCTGATGTCTCCCTCAGTTCGTTCTTTGAGGCGGTTCTCTCCACCGAGGGTAGAAATTGTGCCACCAGGGGTTGTCTGCTGCAAGGGGGACTGCTGGTCAGAAAGTGGTTGTCACATGGGAAAGGCCTCAGTGGTGAGGCAGTTTTCCAGATTGTGGTTCCTGTAAAATTTCGTGAGGAGGTCCTCGAGAAAGCACATAAGCAATCGGGACATCTGGGTGTCCGTAAAACATGTAATTACATCTTACGGTATTTCTTTTGGCCTGGTTTAAGGAGAGATGTGTCTCGGCATATTAAAACATGTCACACGTGTCAGAAAAGTAAGCCAACTCGGCAGCGACTAAACGAACAGCGCTCATTTAGTCCTGGGGGTCAGGTCCTGGTTTTGATGTCAAGGGCTAGAGTGCCGTTTCTAGAAAAACATTCCGGGCTTTTCCATGTGCTGGCTCAAGGGACTGACCAGAAGTGTTTCCTGTCCACACCGAAGCATACAAGAAGAGCTCCTAGTTTGTTTGGGTTTACCTGATGGTACTGTGCTGTTTGCTCTGGTCTTTTAGATCTACTCTGTCCCTCTTAAATCGCTTCTTCAGGCGCTGGAGTTGCTGAGTGGGCAGGGGAAGGTTTGTTGGCTGGTACAAAAAGGAGTATAGACGTCAGTGTGTTTTTTTTTAAGGCTGTTGTAGCTGTATTGTATTTGTGTGAAGAGGATCCTGTTGGGTAATTAACGGTGTTCCGGATGGAACTCCTTCTTTATGGGGGGGAGTGTGACGACCCCTCCACACCACTAGGCGTTTCGTGGTCTCTCTGTCTCTCTGTTACAGGATCCGGTGCTGTGGGGCCGGCAAATTGCCGGATGAGCTACGCCTGCTGGAAGCCTACAAGGGGAGCCAAGCCGGATACATCGCGCTCTCGGACTCCTCTGGGCACTCTCGGACTCCTCTGGGCACTCTCGGACTCCTCTGGGCACTCTCGGACTCCTCTGGGCACTCTCTCCGTGCCAGCCTCGAGGACCTGTTGCTGGTTCCGTTAGTTATTTGTTTATTAAGAAATAAACATTGTTATATCCTTACCCCTCGTCTCGCCTCCCTGCTTTTTGTTACAGCCTATGAGCCGGGTTGTAACACATTCAACACAGTGGTTAACGTTGTACATTAGATGTAAAATAAAGAGGCGCGGGGCGACTGTGGCTGAGAGGGGGTCTGTTAAGCCCGAGATGGCCCTAATCCAGGTCTGGCGCGTAGTTTTTTCCCGAAACTGTGTCTCAGGGCTTCTTAATATTTAAAAACCTATTAATGTGTCATACCAGATTAACGGGAAGAAACTCAGCTAACTGACTATATGAACCATTTTTACCGAAACAAAACACAAGTCTCACAAGAAGCGTCTAAATGACCCCTGAGCGAAAACATGCTAACACAGTTAGCACAGAACTCACGGTATAAATATCCTTATTACTTATCGTAACTGCACATCCAATCCAGCGATTAGCACACTGAGATTCCACAGATTCCAGAAATATCAGTATCATCTCTGAGCGATCAGAACTCGAACACAACACGTAGCTTCACGGAGCATTCACGGGAGATCGTCTCACCTTAGCTGTTATTCTGATCAAAAGTCCTGTTCAATGGCATTAAAACGATAAAAGCGCTGCTGAGGGTTAATCCACTGGTTAATCCAATGTGTCTGTCACTTTGAAATTATTTCTGATAATCCATCATTCAATTTTTATGTCAAAAACGGAGTTTTCATATTAGCTGCTATGGTAGCCCCAGAGTGTATTGCAGCTTCCGGTTCCGGGGCATTCTGGCTGCGCATCACTCATTCACCAATGGGTAATGTTTAGATGGATTTAGGACCTCCCCCTCGATTCTATTGGCTCTAACGGTTAAAAAGAGGTGTCAATCATCAAAATCGACCGAGGGGGGCCAGAGATATGGAAAATCCCCCCAGATGACCCCAGAAGTGGGTTTTTTTTCTAAATCTCTCTAAAAAGGTCAAAGGTCACTTGTTTTGCATCAATCTTGATGCAGGGTGCTTATTATGCTATAGTTTGGATTCCTAAAGCTTTTAGTCTCCGATCCCATCATTCAAGGGTGGTTTCACTATAAGTCATGTTTTTTTTTTGGACGGACACTATCATTTAATTTTTTTTACTATGTTCAATCTGAATTTACTTTAAAATTAAAAAAAACTATATTGATTCGGACTTTTCAACATCCAGCTCACAGGTCTATCATTGCTTTGAGAAAAAAGATGATTAATTTTGTGTTTGTGAGTGTGTGTGTGTGTGTGTGTGTGTGAGTGTGTGTGAGTGTGTGTGTGTGTGTGTGTGTGAGTGTGTGTGTGTGAGTGTGTGTGAGTGTGTGTGAGTGTTTGTGTGTGTGTGTGTGTGTCTGTGTGTGTGTGTTAGTGTGTGTGTGTGTGTGTGTGTGTTTGTGTGTGTGTGTGTGTGAGTGTGTGTGTGTGTGTGTGTGTGTGAGTGTTTGTGTGTGTCTGTGTGTGTGTGAGTGTGTGTGTGGTGTGTGTGTGTGTGTGTGTGTGTGGAGTGTGTGTGTGTGAGTGTTTGTGTGTGTGTGTGTGTGTGTGTCTTATATAAGAGGGTTTATGAGATGAAGCCTGAAGGATCTGAAGGAGCACAAAGACCCTCTGGAGATAAATATAGAAATATATATATAGATGCATAGATGTAGATAATGTAGAGCGAGCCCCGG
>CM062283.1:1513826-1529666 GCA_031216635.1 Dissostichus eleginoides | reverse complement strand
GTTTTGTTAATAGCCACCAGATCTATAATAAAACAACAGGTAAAAGGTCAATTTTAAAATTGTAATAAATAACTAAATTAGGCCTCCAAAACGTCTGTAATAAAGGGGACGAAGGCAGCCGGAGCCGCCTGCGACCTCCAAACAGTTGGTCATGTTCTAGAAGAATAACAAAAACCCCAACTGACAATCTCAAGCCAGGTCAGCCTTACGGCCTACACTGGTTGTAATGAGAAATATCAGTTGTTCTGGAGCATTTTCTGACAGCAGAGATGAACTCTTCGCGGTAGCCAAGCTAACCACGGTCAGAAACTCATAATGTTTGGGAGGATTTAATTAAGGTTGTAATGAATATAGATAGGTTTGATAATTTATAAGGTGTGAACGATATTTGGTATTAAGTTAGTTAGATTGTGATTACAAGCAAAAGGTCTATTTTAAATTGTGATAAATAAACTAATTAGGCCTCCCAAAACGTCTGTAATAAAGGGGACGAAGGCAGCCGGAGCCGCCTGCGACCTCCAAACAGTTGGTCATGTTCTAGAAGAATAACAAAACCCCAACTGACAATCTCAAGCCAGGTCAGCCTTACGGCCTACACTGGTTGTAATGAGAAATATCAGTTGTTCTGGAGCATTTCTGACAGCAGAGATGAACTCTTCGCGGTAGCCAAGCTAACCACGGTCAGAAACTCATAATGTTTGGGAGAGTAATTCAAGTTGTAATGAATATAGGATAGGTTGATTAATTTATAAAGTGTGAACGATTATTTGGTATTAAGTTAGTTTGGATTGTAATTACAGGTAAAGGTCTATTTTAAATTGTAAAAAATAGGCTATTTGTGGAGATTAATTATAAGAATGGGCAAAGAGCCCTAGTGGTTGAGATTAGGGATTAAACTAAAGTCTAGGTAATAGGTTTATTGACGAGTATTAAGTTTAGGCCAGGAGCCCAAATGGTTAAGGTTAGGGATTAAACTAAGGTCTAGACAGTAAGTTTATTGACCAGTATTTAAATTTAGGCAAGGAGCCCGAATGGTTAAGGTTAGGGATTAAACTAAGGTCTAGACAGAAGTTATTGACCAGTATTTAAATTTAGGCAAGGAGCCCGAATGGTTAAGTTTAGGGATTAAACTAAGGTCTAGATAGTAAGTTTATTGACCAGTATTTAAATTTAGGCAAGGAGCCCGAATGGTTAAGGTTAGGGTTAGGGTTAGGGTTAGGGTTAGGGTTAGGGTTAGGTGTGAGGGTTTTGGATCCTGTCAGGGTTAGGGTTAGGGTTAGGTGTGAGGTTTTGGATCCTGTCACCGTGAAACAGTGCAGGATCGATTGCACTCTCCATCGTTGTCACACATCAAGGCATGTTCATCTCTCATTCAGGCCCTTGGGATACACCGTATCGAATCTAGCTATCCATAGCCTCTCACATCTACGTCTCTGAGCCACAGACCATCTGCAGTCGGACTCCAGGACTGCTGCTTGAACGGATTGCCATCCATGGAGCAGGAAGTGAGTAACTAATGGAGTAAGTGTGTTTTTTCTTTTCAAAATGTTATATTTATGTTGTGTGAACCGTATAGAAATTGTGTTACACTTCACCCACATACTGTAGACCACAATGTTTACATGTAATAAGGTATACACAGTTTTTGGATTGTAGGCTGCCCAGATCCTGTGTTTATAAACATTGTTATTGTATTTGCTGCGCAACCAGATCTGGTGCTGAAAAAATTCCCGTGAGCCCTAGATTTGGGAGTCGACATGGGTTGTATCTTTGCTTTGACCAGTACGACTGCAGGTTCCTGTTTTTCCTAAACGCTGCAATTATACTGTGGTCTTGCAAAATGTCCGTTTTTCCTACAATGTTTTGAAAGTTAGATTTGATAACTCTGACTAGCCTAACAGCTGACTGGGAATATGTCGTGATGAAAGGCAATTTGGAGGAGACCAAAACGGGTTTCGTCTGTTGAAACGTTCTAAAGCATGTTCTTAGAAAGGAACGGCTATACCCTCTAGAGGTCAATGCTCCGAAAAGCGTTTTGGTGGCCATTATGAAATCATCTCTGTTACTGCATATTCTATGGAACCTCAAAAGCTGTGATTTAACCAACCCCGCATAAGTGTGCTTGGGATGGTGGCTTGTTCTGTGGAGCAAGGCGTGGGTGTCTGTCTCTTTAAAAAATACTTTAACATCTAATTTGTGTGTTTTATGGAAGTCGATTCCTTTGAATGTGGTGGTGTCCAGAAAATCCACTGAGGTGCAGCTGGTGATGGATTTTAGTGAGATGGATCTGTTGTGGTTTATTCAGAGTGATAACAAATACATCAAAATCCTCCTTTGAGTGAGACCAACACGCCCCAGATGTCATCCAGATATCTGAAATAATGTGGGAGTCTTTGGCAGGAGGACAGTGCCGAGGTTTCCCACTCTGCCATAAAAATGTCTGCATAGGCCGGAGCGAACTTCTTTCCCATAGCAGTGCCTTTAGTCTGCAGGAAGAACTCTCCATTAAATTCAAAGTCATTACGTGTCAAAATTTATCTCTAATAATTGTAATAATTCTTATCTGGTCTTTTTTATCAGGGTGTTTCCAGAATATGTTTTGTATGGCTTGTATGCCTTCTTGGATGTCAATGTTGTATATAAGCTATCTACGTCCATCGTGAATAAAAATAGCGTCCTGAGGTATCGAGTTGTTTAATTCTTCTTACAAAGTCGTTAGGTGTCTTTAATGTAGTGTGTGAGTGATGGAAAGAGGATTGAGGTAGAAGTCAATGAACTCGGCCGTGCGGTAGGTCTCGCTGCTGAATCAGATACAATGGGTCTGCCCGGAGGAATTTCAGAGGTAAGGACCATTTATGTCTTCTTTGTGTATTTTCGGCAGCATATAAAATAGTCTGGCCCTGGGTTCGGAAGTGCCTGATATAAACTTGATTTGTTTAGCATTTAGGAATTTTTGTCATAGAGTGTATGTAAAATCCTGTCAACTAATTTAATGGTGTCCAGATAAATCGGTTTGTCCAATTTGGAATAATAATTTGCGTCCAATAATTGTATATATCCTCCCATAGGTATTGTTCCCGGTCCATGACAACCACTACACTACCCTTATCGGCTGGTTTGATAACGAGATTATTATTATTAACGAGCTCCTTCAGTGCCGTGGCCTCCTCCGGACTGAGGTTTGGTTGGACACGAGACATCCGGAAGCTGCTATCAAAATGGTTGATATCAGCCGCGATGAGAGTAGTCAGTTCCACCGGAAGTGTGCCAGCGGAGGGAAACCAGTCCGATTTGGGAGTAAATGGAGGTGGGTCAGAATCTTTTTGTGTTTAAAATATGTTGCTAGTTTCAATCTCCTGTGGTATTGCTGCATATCCCATCTGCCTTGCTCGATAATATTTTTGTTGCTGCCTTTGTAGGGATGAAGTCAGACCCCTGTCTAATAGAGTGATCTGCGGTGGAGTCAATGTAACGGTTTAGCTAATATTAAAAACGTTTTTATTCCCTCCTGTACAGGAGATTTGAGGGGACCTTTAGTTTACCTGGTCACACCAGTGTCGAAGCATGAGTTTTGCGGTGGATCGAGTCCAATGGACATTATCCTTTCGGTCCAGAATGACCCGCTTGGCAGCTTTGGTATATGCTTTTGATGCTGTGTGATGTACTCATTTAAATGGAACAAATGTTTTTGTTCATTATGTGGCAGAAAGTGTGAGTAATTGATAACAGGTATCCAGATTGCTGCCCGTGGGAACCTTAACTTAGCAGCTCGGACTGCTGCCTGCAGCTGCTCACAGTGGTCTGCTTGATTTATTTGATCTGTTATTTAGTCCAAATGATAAAATCACCTTCTCCACCACAGTGGAAGAAGTGGCCTTTTGGATAATGGCCTCTGCATGCCTGAAAGTAGCACCCGGGTAACTATCAATTGCAGCTCATTTATGGAGAATAATGGGAATCGTGCTAAATTAGAGTCCCCATTATTAGCCATTTTTTGCCGACACTCAAACCCCAGTCCTGTAATTTTTGACTGTGTTGAGGTGTTTATTAGGTCTGCGTGTTGGTGTTATTGGCTCAGGTAGTGTGGGTTTCGACTGCCGCTCTGTGTTCAGTTGGCTCTGGACCGCCGCGCCGAGGATGCGTGTCGCAACTGTGGAACGAGAAAGGACGGGAAACTGGGCTGTTGAGGGAGCGCCGCCGGGCACCAGAGCGCACTCCAATTCCTCCAGCGACAGATCGAAAAGGAATCCTCTTCAGTGGCCACAGCTGGGTTGAAAGGAGGAGGAGGAGAGCGAGCAGGAGGCTGAGGCGTCAAACTGGGTGCACGCCTGCCCCTCGGTGTCAAGCTAGGAATCCACCTAGTCCTCTGTGGTTTCGGAAACGGTGAGGTAAGTACCATGCTGGGGGGAATGCGGTACTCTGTTTCAACCTCCACCATAGAGTCCCCCTTTGGGTCTGTCATAGTGGTAGTAGTGTTAACAGTTTTTGTGGATGATGTGTGTGGTACCGGGGTCTGTGAGGGGGACCCAATTTGTGCAGGTGGAGCATGTATTTGTGCCACACATATGTTTGCAGCAGGACGAGACACAGCCGTGGGACTCACACTCTGTTCGGGCTGTGCAGGTGCTGTTACTGTTCGGTCAACAATCTGAGCCGTCAACAGAGCCGCAGCCTGTTCCAGTGTTTCCTCCTGTAGCCGGCGCCCCAGATTTCTCCTGGCCCAGGATGAAGCCACATCCAGTGGATTCTGCCAGTGGTAAGTAGACAATGTATTTAATACCTTGATCTGAGCTTCCATCTCATCTGTGTAGTGATCACGTAGGATCAACATGGTTGTAAAAAGACCAATTTTTTGCATTGCCTTCAATCAGGGCCTGTGTGTCGGGGCGAGGAGACGCCGGCTTGATGACCGTGGACAGGTGTTCGGTCATTCTGGCTATGTTTGGTGGAGGATCTTCCGCCGACACGTTTTTGAGATGGTGGATAGTTTTAATGATGGTGTGGATGCAGTGTGCCTTCAATAAAAAATCTGGATCCTCTGACTGTGGTTTTTTCTCCTGATGAGTGTTTCTGTATGTGGGGTAGGTATTGTTTCTGTACTGTTTGTTGTACTGTTTTTTCTCCTGATGACTGTTTCTGTTAGTGGGGTAAGTATTGCTTTTGTACTGTGTGTTGAACTTGTTGTTGTTAGGGGTTAGGGTTAGGGTTAGGGTTAGGGTTAGGTTTTGTTAATAGCCACCAGATCTCCCCATGTCGCCTGACGACTTCATGGTTAGGGTTAGGGTTAGGGTTAGGGTTAGGTTTTGTTAATAGCCACCAGATCTCCCCATGTCGCCCAACGACTTCATGGTTATACAGAGATCCAAGGAAATGCACGGGCCGTAGAGGACATGCCGGCGCCTACCCTAGTCTTAATATCATGACTGAGTCATAAGTATGAAAGGTGTAAAGCGGACTACTTTACAACTTAAGGGTAAGGGTAAGGTGAGGTAAGTATGAAATACAGAGACGGGGGGGCTAGCTGTTGAACAACGGCGGACACCTTGCCCCTGCAAAATGGCTGTCTCTGACCGGCCTGTGACCGTTCCGGGAGTTCACCAGAGGCGCGCGGAAGTGTGAGGGGCCAGGGAATAGAGAGGGCAGAATGAAAAGGGGGGGAGAGAATGTGGTTAGAGTTAGGTAAAGAGCCAGAATGGTTAAGGTTACAGGTCAAAACAAGGGTAAGATGGTCCATTAAATAATGGATTTCAATTTTAAGTTTAGGCCCCCAAGCCCAAAAGGTTAAGTTTAGGGCTAGCTGAAAGGTCAGGTAATAGATGTATTGATGAGTAGATTATTTAAGTTCTAATATTATTATTATTGTTAGTAATATCATTATTTATAATGATCCAATTATTACTACATTGGGCCTCCCAAAACGTCTGTAATTAAGGGGACGAAGGCAGCCGGAGCCGCCTGCGACCTCCAAACAGTTGGTCATGTTCTAGAAGAATAACAAAAACCCCAACTGACAATCTCAAGCCAGGTCAGCCTACTGGCCTACACTGGTTGTAATGAGAAATATCAGTTGTTCTGGAGCATTTTCTGACAGCAGAGAAGAACTCTTCGGTAGCCAAGCTAACCACGGTCAGAAACTCATAATGTTTGGGAGGAGTTCATTTAAGTTGTAATGAATATAGGATAGGTTGATAAATTTATAAGGTGTGAACGATTATTCGGTATTAAGTTAGTTTAGATTGTGATTACAGGCAAAAGGTCTATTTTAAATTGTAATAAAAACTAAATTAGGCCTCCCAAAACGTCTGTAATAAAGGGGACGAAGGCAGCCGGAGCCGCCTGCGACCTCCAAACAGTTGGTCATGTTCTAGAAGAATAACAAAAACCCCAACTGACAATCTTAAGCCAGGTCAGCCTACTGGCCTACACTGGTTGTAATGAGAAATATCAGTTGTTCTGGAGCATTTTCTGACAGCAGAGATGAACTCTTCGCGGTAGCCAAGCTAACCACGGTCAGAAACTCATAATGTTTGGGAGGATTTAATTAAGGTTGTAATGAATATAGGATAGGTTGATTCGTTTATAAGGTGTGAACGATTATTTGGTATTAAGTTAGTTTTGATTGTAATTACAGGTAAAGGTCTATTTTAAATTGTAAAAAATAGGCTATTTGTGGAGATTAATTATAAGATTAGGCAAAGAGCCCTAGTGGTTGAGATTAGGGATTAAACTAAAGCCTAGGTAATAGGTTTATTGACGAGTATTAAGTTTAGGCCAGGAGCCCAAATGGTTAAGGTTAGGGATTAAATTAAGGTCTAGACAGTAAATTTATGGACCAGTATTTAAATTTAGGCAAGGAGCCCGAATGGTTAAGGTTAGGGATTAAACTAAGGTCTAGATAGTAAGTTTATTGACCAGTATTTAAATTTAGGCAAGGAGCCCGAATGGTTAAGGTTAGGGATTAAACTAAGGTCTAGATAGTAAGTTTATTGACCAGTATTTAAATTTAGGCAAGGAGCCCGAATGGTTAAGGTTAGGGATTAAACTAAGGTTAGGGTTAGGGTTAGGGTTAGGGTTAGGGTTAGGTTTTGTTAATAGCCACCAGATCTCCCCATGTCGCCCGACGACTTCATGGTTATACAGAGATCCAAGGAAATGCACGGGCCGTAGAGGACATGCCGGCGCCTACCCTAGTCTTAATATCATGACTGAGTCATAAGTATGAAAGGTGTAAAGCGGACTACTTTACAACTTAAGGGTAAGGGTAAGGTGAGGTAAGTATGAAATACAGAGACGGGGGGGCTAGCTGTTGAACAACGGCGGACACCTTGCCCCTGCAAAATGGCTGTCTCTGACCGGCCTGTGACCGTTCCGGGAGTTCACCAGAGGCGCGCGGAAGTGTGAGGGGCCAGGGAATAGAGAGGGCAGAATGAAAAGGGGGGGAGAGAATGTGGTTAGAGTTAGGTAAAGAGCCAGAATGGTTAAGGTTACAGGTCAAAACAAGGGTAAGATGGTCCATTAAATAATGGATTTCAATTTTAAGTTTAGGCCCCCAAGCCCAAAAGGTTAAGTTTAGGGCTAGCTGAAAGGTCAGGTAATAGATGTATTGATGAGTAGATTATTTTAAGTTCTAATATTATTATTATTGTTAGTAATATCATTATTATTATAATGATCCAATTATTACTACATTAGGCCTCCCAAAACGTCTGTAATTAAGGGGACGAAGGCAGCCGGAGCCGCCTGCGACCTCCAAACAGTTGGTCATGTTCTAGAAGAATAACAAAAACCCCAACTGACAATCTCAAGCCAGGTCAGCCTACTGGCCTACACTGGTTGTAATGAGAAATATCAGTTGTTCTGGAGCATTTTCTGACAGCAGAGATGAACTCTTCGCGGTAGCCAAGCTAACCACGGTCAGGAACTCATAATGTTTGGGAGGATTTAATTAAGGTTGTAATGAATATAGGAAAGGTTGATTAATTTATAAGGTGTGAACGACTATTCGGTATTAAGTTAGTTTGGATTGTGATTACAGGCAAAAGGTCTATTTTAAATTGTAATAAAAACTAAATTAGGCCTCCCAAAACGTCTGTAATAAAGGGGACGAAGGCAGCCGGAGCCGCCTGCGACCTCCAAACAGTTGGTCATGTTCTAGAAGAATAACAAAAACCCCAACTGACAATCTTAAGCCAGGTCAGCCTACTGGCCTACACTGGTTGTAATGAGAAATATCAGTTGTTCTGGAGCATTTCTGACAGCAGAGATGAACTCTTCGCGGTAGCCAAGCTAACCACGGTCAGAAACTCATAATGTTTGGGAGGATTTAATTAAGGTTGTAATGAATATAGGATAGGTTGATTCATTATAAGGTGTGAACGATTATTCGGTATTAAGTTTAGTTTAGATTGTGATTACAGGCAAAAAGTCTATTTTAAATTGTAATAAAAGACTAAATTAGGCCTCCCAAAACGTCTGTAATAAAGGGGACGAAGGCAGCCGGAGCCGCCTGCGACCTCCAAACAGTTGGTCATGTTCTAGAAGAATAACAAAAACCCCAACTGACAATCTCAAGCCAGGTCAGCCTACTGGCCTACACTGGTTGTAATGAGAAATATCAGTTGTTCTGGAGCATTTCTGACGCAGGTTAGGGTTAGGGTTAGGGTTAGGGTTAGGTTAGGTAAAGGCCACCAGATCTCCCCATGTCGCCCGACGACTTCATGGTTATACAGAGATCCAAGGAAAGGCACGGGCCATAGATGACGTGTCGGCTCTTACTCTAGCTTAGTATCACGACTGAGTCATAAATATGTAAAGGTGTACAGTAGACAGGGTGGTATAAGCTTGAAGGACAGAGACGAGGAGGTTAGCGGTGGTTACCAGCGGATGCCTCCCCTTGCCGCAATGGCCGTATCTGTTTTTAACCCGTTTCCTTTCGTCATTCCCAAAGGAGCTCGATCCGGAAAGGGGTCGGAAAAAGAGCAGAATGAAAAAGTGAGTAGAGAGCATGTGGTTTTATAAATTTAGTTCAAGTTTTGAGATAGGTAAAATTGTACCATTAGTTAATGTTAGTGGTTTGAACCGAAAGTGAGATAGTATAGCTATTTGTGGAGATGAATTTTAGGATTAGGTAAGGAGCCAGAGTGGTTAGGGTTAGTGGTTAAACTAAGGGTAAGATTGTAGGTTTATTGATGGATATTCAAGGGTTAGGGTTAGGTTTTGTTAATAGCCCCAGATCTAATAATATCAACAGGTAAAAGGTCTATTTTAAATTGTAATAAAAACTAAATTAGGCCTCCCAAAACGTCTGTAATAAAGGGGACGAAGGCAGCCGGAGCCGCCTGCGACCTCCAAACAGTTGGTCATGTTCTAGAAGAATAACAAAAACCCCAACTGACAATCTCAAGCCAGGTCAGCCTACTGGCCTACACTGGTTGTAATGAGAAATATCAGTTGTTCTGGAGCATTTTCTGACAGCAGAGATGAACTCTTCGCGGTAGCCAAGCTAACCACGGTCAGAAACTCATAATGTTTGGGAGGATTTAATTAAGGTTGTAATGAATATAGGATAGGTTGATTAATTTATAAGGTGTGAACGATTATTCGGTATTAAGTTAGTTTTGATTGTAATTACAGGTAAAGGTCTATTTTAAATTGTAAAAAATAGGCTATTTGTGGAGATTAATTATAAGATTAGGCAAAGAGCCCTAGTGGTTGAGATTAGGGATTAAACTAAAGCCTAGGTAATAGGTTTATTGACGAGTATTAAGTTTAGGCCAGGAGCCCAAATGGTTAAGGTTAGGGATTAAATTAAGGTCTAGACAGTAAATTTATTGACCAGTATTTAAATTTAGGCAAGGAGCCCGAATGGTTAAGGTTAGGGATTAAACTAAGGTCTAGATAGTAAGTTTATTGACCAGTATTTAAATTTAGGCAAGGAGCCCGAATGGTTAAGGTTAGGGATTAAACTAAGGTCTAGATAGTAAGTTTATTGACCAGTATTTAAATTTAGGCAAGGAGCCCGAATGGTTAAGGTTAGGGATTAAACTAAGGTCTAGATAGTAAGTTTATTGACCAGTATTTAAATTTAGGCAAGGAGCCCGAATGGTTAAGGTTAGGGATTAAACTAAGGTCTAGATAGTAAGTTAATTGACCAGTATTTAAATTTAGGCAAGGAGCCCGAATGGTTAAGGTTAGGGATTAAACTAAGGTCTAGATAGTAAGTTTATTGACCAGTATTTAAATTTAGGCAAGGAGCCCGAATGGTTAAGGTTAGGGATTAAACTAAGGTCTAGATAGTAAATTTATTGACCAGTATTTAAATTTAGGCAAGGAGCCCGAATGGTTAAGGTTAGGGATTAAACTAAGGTCTAGATAGTAAGTTAATTGACCAGTATTTAAATTTAGGCAAGGAGCCCGAATGGTTAAGGTTAGGGATTAAAATAAGGTCTAGATAGTAAGTTTATTGACCAGTATTTAAATTTAGGCAAGGAGCCCGAATGGTTAAGGTTAGGGATTAAACTAAGGTCTAGATAGTAAGTTTATTGACCAGTATTTAAATTTAGGCAAGGAGCCCGAATGGTTAAGGTTAGGGATTAAACTAAGGTCTAGATAGTAAGTAAATTGACCAGTATTTAAATTTAGGCAAGGAGCCCGAATGGTTAAGGTTAGGGATTAAACTAAGGTCTAGATAGTAAGTTTATTGACCAGTATTTAAATTTAGGCAAGGAGCCCGAATGGTTAAGGTTAGGGATTAAACTAAGGTCTAGATAGTAAGTTTATTGACCAGTATTTAAATTTAGGCAAGGAGCCCGAATGGTTAAGGTTAGGGATTAAACTAAGGTCTAGATAGTAAGTTAATTGACCAGTATTTAAATTTAGGCAAGGAGCCCGAATGGTTAAGGTTAGGGATTAAACTAAGGTCTAGATAGTAAGTTTATTGACCAGTATTTAAATTAAGGCAAGGAGCCCGAATGGTTAAGGTTAGGGATTAAACTAAGGTCAAGGTGGTAGGTCTATTGAAAAGTATTAGGTTTAAGTTTAGGTAGGGGGCTGGACCGATTGGGTCTGGGGGTCACATAAAAGATACAGTATTAGACTTAAAGATGGATCCGACATTTTAAGGTTAGGCACGATAGTCCAAGTAGTTAATTAAAGTGCTCCGTTTGTTTGGATATGAATAAACAGCATTATCTTAACAGGAAAAACACTAATTGCCATATTTAATAGTCTATCTAACAACAAAATGATAAAATCTGTGTGGTAAAATTACCATTGTGAAGGATAGTCAGTTGTCATTTGTACTCCAAAATAGGGTTATTTGGGGAACAAAATAGTCCTTAAGATTTTAGAACACATCCTCAGTAGTGGACCCAGAGATCATCGGGTGTTTCGGCCATTATCACCAGACACCCTCACCCCAGGGTGGCCCCGCCGAGGTTGATCAAGTCCCCGGTAGTGTGTTATTATTTTCCAATTGATCCCAACTAGGGGAGTAGAAAAGGACTGGTAGGTTGGTCAAGTCAGTGAATTTGAGGGTAGAGAAAGACTGGGTCAATAGACCAGAACCCTAAGACCATGACCCGGACGGATCCAGTGAAAGGAAGGCTCAGTAGTTGTATTCATTAGTTGTTCTGACTTTAGAAGCCTAAAAAAGAACTGAGGAAGCAAATAGAACGGTATCCTTATTTTGATAAATATTGTTTAAATGAAAACTATGAGTTGTAGAAAAGCATTTATCCTAAATTTGTAAAGATTAAGAAATGCAAAATTATTAAAACGTGTTATTTATCAATTCCTTTGTTAAATTGTTTAAAATAGTTCCACTATTAATTTTGTTATAAAGATTAATTAATTATAGACCAGTTTAGAATTTTAGAGATATGAGAAATATTTAATTTGTTAAATATCTATTTTTTGTTAAATTGTTTACAAATAATTTTAATATTTGTTTTTTTAGTCCAACTAGTTTTTATGAATTATTATTTAACTATAAAAATAGATTAAACCTGAGAAAAGACAGAGGTGTTAGGTCCCGTTGCATCCTACGGCTAGTCTCTAAATAGACTAGAGGACGTGTTATCAGAAGAATCAAAGGTGCTAGGTCCCGTTGTATCCAAGGCTAGTCCCTAAAATGGACTAGTGGACGATGTTTCTACATAAAGCTGGATCTAAAAAGGGGGGACAATAATTTTAAGGGAAATTGAAATAAAACTAAACGTGTGTGGTGTAAAATGGGCTGCTGCAATGGTGGGTCTAACCCCGTAGAAGACTTGGCTACGTTTAATGTCCTGAGAGCCTGGACCACCCACTTTGCGTGCTGTTCCGAGTGGAACCCAAAGGGGCCGCATACTTACCACCCAACCCACTTGAAACCAATCGTTTGCACCATTTCTGGCTTCCCCAGAATCAAGTCAGTTGGGCCTGAAGGAGAACGGTGCTCTTATCCAAGAACCGGTCCCCCAGCGCCAGCCGTGACAAAGCACTGCCTCACCGGGAGAATCGGAGCTGTATCGCCACAGTACAGACAAGGTTACGTTAAGCTGGGGGAACCGGGCTCAATCGATATCAGCTGTGATGGGGCACCGCTTAATCGAAAAGAACCACACCTCCCCGTATCAGCCACGGTAGACCGAGGTCAGACTGAGGGACCTACCGGACCCGCTCAGACCAAGCCCCGCCAAGCCGGGGGAACCGGGCTCCCCCAATATCAGCAGTGATGGGGCACCGCCTAATTGAAAGGGACCACACCTCCCCGTATCAGCCGTGGCAGACCGAGGTCCGATCGAGGGACGTACCGCACCAGTCCAGACAAGATCTCACCGGGCCTGGGGGAGCCGAGCCCAACCAACATCAGCTGCGTCAAAGCACCGCCTATTTGGACAGAGTCGCCTCCCCGTATCAGCCACGGCAGACCGAGGTCCGACCGAGGGATAGGTCACTTTAGTACAGAGCTCGTCCCAACTTGCTGGGGGAACCAGGTCCGATCGATAACAGCCGTGCCTAAGCACCGCCCCATCGAAAAAACCAAAGCTCACCGCACCAGCCATGGTAAATCGAGGTCCGACTTACGAACGACCGAACCGGGGATTTGCCGCACTAGTCCTTTATCCCTCAACAAAACATGAGCTGTGTGTGTTTGTATGGCACATACGTCCCGAGCAACACACACAGGAAGAATCAGCCAAGACAAAGTCTCCAGACACTGATTCCCCAGGGTTACTAGCCCCCAAATGTTGGTTTGACCAGGCAATGAAAAGAAGGAACTTACCCTAAGGCAGAGTCCAGTCAATTCGTGGTGCTTTTGTGCTGAAAACGCCAGGGTATTACTGTGGGGACCAATACCGTTGAGTCGTGGTTTAGTTTGAAAATTTTATATTTTGGAAAAATGCCATTTTTATGATGAAAACTCGTTCTCCAATATTATTTAATAAGTTTGTAATCAAAAATTATGTTAATTTCGTTAATTTTCAACCGTTTATTTCGTTTTTTAATCGTCTTTATTCCTCACCCATGGCATCATGGGAAATGCTCTAAACAACCAGGAAATGCATGGTTTCAATGTAAAATTGTGTTGTGGCCAAATGGCTGTACTGCAATTTTCATATTTAGGTTGATACGATGGGTCCTGTGGTCAGATGGTGGTACTAACTCTCCCAAACCGGATGTGACATCATCCGTTAGCATTAGCAATAGCTTAGCATGTAGCATTAAAGTTAGCATTAGTTTTTTAGAGATGTTTTTGTTATTTTTAACATCGTTGTGTCTCTGCCTGTGTTGCTAGCAGTAGCACGTAGCTTAGCATGTAGCATAAAAATTAGCATATGTTTTTTAGAGATGTTTTTGTTATTTTTAGCATCGTTGTGCCTCTGCCTGTGTTGCTAGCAATAGTACGTAGCTTAGCATGTAGCCTAAAAATTAGCATTGGTTTTTTAGAGATGTTTTTGTTATTTTTAACATCGTTGTGCCTCTGCCTGTGTTGCTAGCAATAGTACGTAGCTTAGCATGTAGCCTAAAAATTAGCATTGGTTTTTTAGAGATGTTTTTGTTATTTTTAACATCGTTGTGCCTCTGCCTGTGTTCCTAGCAATAGCACGTAGCTTAGCATGTAGCATAAAAATTAGCATTGTTTTTTTAGAGATGTTTTTGTTATTTTTAGCATCGTTGTGCCTCTGCCTGTGTTGCTAGCAATAGTACGTAGCTTAGCATGTAGCCTAAAAATTAGCATTGGTTTTTTAGAGATGTTTTTGTTATTTTTAACATCGTTGTGCCTCTGCCTGTGTTCCTAGCAATAGCACGTAGCTTAGCATGTAGCATAAAAATTAGCATTGGTTTTTTAGAGGTATTTTTGTCTGGGTAAGCTTTGTTGTATCCTTGCTTGTATTCTTTTCAAAAAATTAGCCTCTAGTAAATAATTGTAATTATAAATGGTGATAACAGAAGAGTTAGGATAAATGTATTGATGGAAATTAATGGAAGGAGTTAAAGTAGGTCAGATAATGGATTTATAGCTAATTTTGAATCAAATTATGAGGACAGAGAGAAGGTAATAAAGGTCCCTGTTGGGATCTTTGGTTGGAATGGGTGAGAGGTAAGGAGTGGGTCAGTGGCTACGTCCCACACTCCCCGGCCGGGCTAGGCCTCTCTGTTAACCTGTTCCCCTCTGATCGGAACCCCGAGAGGTCCGAGAGGGGAAAGGTTTGGGAAGAGATAGATAAAAGGGATGAGGAGTAGAGTTGGAGTTGGTGAGAGGTCTGGAGGTATGTTGCATACACGGTGGGTACCCTCCCTCTGGTAACCAATGCCCCATGTCAAGGATCTAGAGGGATCCGAGAGGGCAAAGGTTTAGAATAGAGAGGAAAGAGGTGAGGTAGATGAAAGGACTATTTTTAAATATTGATTATCAAAAAAAATTTTTTATTTTTGTTGTTTCACTTTGGTATTAGTGCTGACTTTCCGGATCTTTAACTGTTCAGTATTAGGACATTTATTTAGAGACTAATTAATTAAATAGATCTTTAGTATTAGATAATAGATTATTTTATTTTGTTCTGTCAGCAATATCCAACCTGAATTTCTTAGTCAGGCTGCCCTTCTAGGTCACACACCAGTTCTGAATGAGAATTTTCAGTTGTTTTAGGAATTTTCTGGTGAGAACTCCATGACAGCAGAGACAAGCTATTCGCGGCAGCAGAACTGACCCCGGTAGGAGACACACAAAGATCAAATTTGGGATTTTAGTGGAAGATTTATTAATTAATTAAGATAGATTTTGAGGCTTACATAGTATGGTTATTTTGTTTTATTCTGTCAGTAATTCCCCACCTGAGTTCCTCAGCTAAATTCCCTTTGTAGGTTACACATTAACTTTCAATGAGGATTTTTTGTTATTTAGGAATTATCTGGTGAGAACTCCATGACAGTAGAGATAAGCTCTTTGCGGCAGCTAAACTGACCACGGTCGGACACTCATGGAAGTCAGAATTAAGGTTTAAGTGGTAACCTTATAAATTAATTAGATTTTTGGGAGTGGTGGGAAAGAAAACGAGCGACTCAGTCAATGATACCTTGGTTCGACGCAAGTCCCCCGTTTCTCCAGGCACTGGCTGGGTTAGGTTAGGTAAAGGCCACCAGATCTCCCCATGTCGCCCGACGACTTCATGGTTATACAGAGATCCAAGGAAAGGCACGGGCCATAGATGACGTGTCGGCTCTTACTCTAGCTTAGTATCACGACTGAGTCATAAATATGTAAAGGTGTACAGTAGACAGGGTGGTATAAGCTTGAAGGACAGAGACGAGGAGGTTAGCGGTGGTTACCAGCGGATGCCTCCCCTTGCCGCA
>CM062283.1:1505031-1507826 GCA_031216635.1 Dissostichus eleginoides | reverse complement strand
TGGGGGAAAGTGTTCATGCAGCCCCCTAACAACGGTAACAATGATTAAAAACCATTTCTAGGGCAGCGTGTATTTTAAAAGTGAAAAAAACCCATTTTAAACCGTTTAAAAAGCACAAAGTGATTTAAGTGCAGTTCCCATGTTTCCCCACAGGAGGGCACTTCGCCCCACATGAGCACAGTGCATTAACAGTAAAACATGCAATAAAAATGGCAAATCAATGGATTTAAGGTGCAGGGAGGCTCCGCACCAGACACATGTACATTCCCAAGTCCCCACAATAGTGACAACGGTGATTTAAACTAGTTTCTGCGGGGAAAAGAGTGCTAAAAGTCGGATAAAACTCTGCTAAAACTCTGATAACGGTGTGGTAAGAGTCTGATTGTTTCAGAGACCCATAGTAAGGATACAACAAACCATTCATCTAAAAGTATCCATTAAAATTCATTTGCAGGGGAAAAGTGCAGAGAGAAGCCTGAAAATGCCTCTCCAGGACCACGGAGAGCTCCCAGGTGCTGAAGAGGGTGGGACAGGCTCACAGCTCAGCCCGGAACCTTCAGCAGGCCCCCCTGCAGCATCCCACCCCCAGCTGCTGGGCATCGACTCGACATGGAGGTGGGCAGTCCGCCTCTCGGCACCCAAACTCGGCCCTGAGACCTCCCAGCCCCTCTCTCTGAACCAGCTATGAGAAGCCAATGTACCTCCAAACCCTTTGCTTACGGCCATACCACCCTGATCACGCCCGATCTCGTCCGATCTCGGAAGCTAAGCAGGTCGGGCCGGTCAGTACTTGGATGGAGACCGCCTGGGAATACCCGGTGCTGTAAGCTTTTTTTTTAAACCCAGGACAGAGACCGGGAAAATCACCTCTCTTTGGCGCTCACACACCACCAAAGGACGGGCTAATGACCCCAGCACGTCTCCCTAATGTGGGCACTTAGGTTATTTCACACCTCCAGGAGAGACCGGTAAATGCGCCTCTATTTGCCCGCTCACAGACCACCAAAGGACGGACTAATGACCTCCAGCAGTCTCCCTAATGTGGGCACTTAGGTTATTTCACACCTCCAGGAGAGAGAGCGGTAAATGCGCCTCTATTTGCCCGCTCACAGACCACCAAAGGACGGACTAATGACCTCCAGCACGTCTCCCTAATGTGGGCACTTAGGTTATTTCACACCTCCAGGAGAGAGAGCGGTAAATGCGCCTCTCTTTGCCCGCTCACAGACCACCAAAGGACGGACTAATGACCTCCAGCACGTCTCCCTAATGTGGGCACTTAGGTTATTTCACACCTCCAGGAGAGAGAGCGGTAAATGCGCCTCTCTTTGCCCGCTCACAGACCACCAAAGGACGGACTAATGACCTCCAGCACGTCTCCCTAATGTGGGCACTTAGGTTATTTCACACCTCCAGGAGAGAGACGGTAAATGCGCCTCTATTTGCCCGCTCACAGACCACCAAAGGACGGACTAATGACCTCCAGCATGTCTCCCTAATGTGGGCACTTAGGTTATTTCACACCTCCAGGAGAGAGACCGGTAAATGCGCCTCTATTTGCCCGCTCACAGACCACCAAAGGACGGACTAATGACCTCCAGCACGTCTCCCTAATGTGGGCACTTAGGTTATTTCACACCTCCAGGAGAGAGACCGGTAAATGCGCCTCTATTTGCCCGCTCACAGACCACCAAAGGACGGACTAATGACCTCCAGCACGTCTCCCTAATGTGGGCACTTAGGTTATTTCACACCTCCAGGAGAGAGACCGGTAAATGCGCCTCTCTTTGGCGGCTCACAGACCACCAAAGGACGGACTAATGACCCCCAGCATGTCTCCCTAATGTGGGCACTTAGGTTATTTCACACCAGGAGAGAGACCGGGAAAATCACCTCTATTTGCGCTCACAGACCCCAAAGGACGGCTAGACCTCCAGCATGTCTCCCTAATGTGGGCACTTAGGTTATTTCACACCTCCAGGAGAGAGACGGTAAATGCGCCTCTATTTGCCCGCTCACAGACCACCAAAGGACGGACTAATGACCTCCAGCACGTCTCCCTAATGTGGGCACTTAGGTTATTTCACACCTCCAGGAGAGAGACCGGTAAATGCGCCTCTATTTGCCCGCTCACAGACCACCAAAGGACGGACTAATGACCTCCAGCATGTCTCCCTAATGTGGGCACTTAGGTTATTTCACACCTCCAGGAGAGAGACGGTAAATGCGCCTCTATTTGCCCGCTCACAGACCACCAAAGGACGGCTAATGACCCCCAGCATGTCTCCCTAATGTGGGCACTTTGATTATTTCACACAGGAGAGAGACCGGGAAAATCACCTCTCTTTGGCGGCTCCACACACCAAAGGACGGGCTAATGACCCCAGCATGTCTCCCTAATGTGGGCACTTGATTATTTCACACATCCAGGAGAGAGACCGGAAAATCACCTATATTTACGCTCACAGACCCCCAAAGACGGCCTGGAGACCTCCAGCATGTCTCCCTAATGTGGGCACTTAGGTTATTTCACACCTCCAGGAGAGAGACCGGTAAATGCGCCTCTATTTGCCCGCTCACAGACCACCAAAGGACGGACTAATGACCTCCAGCACGTCTCCCTAATGTGGGCACTTAGGTTATTTCACACCTCCAGGAGAGAGACCGGTAAATGCGCCTCTATTTGCCCGCTCACAGACCACCAAAGGACGGACTAATGACCTCCAGCATGTCTCCCTAATGTGGGCACTTAGGTTATTTCACACCTCCAGGAGAGAGACCGGTAAATGCGCCTC
>CM062283.1:1487531-1492531 GCA_031216635.1 Dissostichus eleginoides | reverse complement strand
AGCTATTAAGAAGCGGGGGAAAGTGCCTGAACCTGGGTAAACAGTGTGCAGAGCCTATGGCACTCCCAGGGCACATGACAGCTATTAAGAAGCGGGGAAAAAGAGCCTGAACCTGGGTAAACAGTGTGCACAGCCTATGGCACTCCCAGGGCACATGACAGCTATTAAAAGGGGGAAAAGTGCCTGAACCTGGGTAAACAGTGTGCAGAGCCTATGGCACTCCCAGGGCACATGACAGCTATTAAGAAGCGGGGAAAAAGAGCCTGAACCTGGGTAAACAGTGTGCACAGCCTATGGCACTCCCAGGGCACATGACAGCTATTAAAAGCGGGGAAAAGTGCCTGGAACCTGGGTAAACAGTGTGCACAGCCTATGGCACTCCCAGGGCACATGACAGCTATTAAGAAGCGGGGAAAAAGAGCCTGGACCTGGGTAAACAGTGTGCACAGCCTATGGCACTCCCAGGGCACATGACAGCTATTAAGAAGCGGGGAAAAAGAGCCTGGAACCTGGGTAAACAGTGTCAGAGCCTATGGCACTCCCAGGGCACATGACAGCTATTAAAAGCGGGGAAAGAGCCTGGACCTGGGTAAACAGTGTGCACAGCCTATGGCACTCCCAGGGCACATGACAGCTATTAAAAGCGGGGGAAAAGTGCCTGTAACCTGGGTAAACAGTGTGCACAGCCTATGGCACTCCCAGGGCACATGACAGCTATTAAGAAGCGGGGAAAAAGTGCCTGGAACCTGGGTAAACAGTGTGCACAGCCTATGGCACTCCCAGGGCACATGACAGCTATTAAAAAGCGGGGAAAAAGAGCCTGGAACCTGGGTAAACAGTGTGCACAGCCTATGGCACTCCCAGGGCACATGACAGCTATTAAGAAGGGGGAAAAGAGCCTGGAACCTGGGTAAACAGTGTGCAGCCTATGGCACTCCCAGGGCACATGACAGCTATTAAAAAGCGGGGAAAGAGCCTGAACCTGGGTAAACAGTGTGCAGAGCCTATGGCACTCCCAGGGCACATGACAGCTATTAAAAGCGGGGAAAAAGTGCCTGGAACCTGGGTAAACAGTGTGCAGAGCCTATGGCACTCCCAGGGCACATGACAGCTATTAAAAGCGGGGAAAGTGCCTGAACCTGGGTAAACAGTCTGCACAGCCTATGGCACTCCCAGGGCACATGACAGCTATTAAAAGCGGGGAAAAAGTGCCTGGAACCTGGGTAAACAGTCTACAGAGCCTATGGCACTCCCAGGGCACATGACAGCTATTAAAAGCGGGGAAAAAGTGCCTGTAACCTGGGTAAACAGTGTGCAGAGCCTATGGCACTCCCAGGGCACATGACAGCTATTAAGAAGCGGGGGAAAAGTGCCTGAACCTGGGTAAACAGTGTGCAGAGCCTATGGCACTCCCAGGGCACATGACAGCTATTAAGAAGGGGGAAAAGTGCCTGGAACCTGGGTAAACAGTGTGCAGAGCCTATGGCACTCCCAGGGCACATGACAGCTATTAAGAAGGGGGGAAAGTGCCTGAACCTGGGTAAACAGTGCAGAGCCTATGGCACTCCCAGGGCACATGACAGCTATTAAGAAGCGGGGAAAAGTGCCTGGAACCTGGGTAAACAGTGTGCAGAGCCTATGGCACTCCCAGGGCACATGACAGCTATTAAAAGCGGGGAAAAAGAGCCTGAATCCTGGGTAAACAGTGTGCACAGCCTATGGCACTCCCAGGGCACATGACAGCTATTAAAAGCGGGGAAAAGTGCCTGAACCTGGGTAAACAGTGTGCAGAGCCTATGGCACTCCCAGGGCACATGACAGCTATTAAAAGCGGGGAAAAAGTGCCTGGAACCTGGGTAAACAGTGTGCACAGCCTATGGCACTCCCAGGGCACATGACAGCTATTAAGAAGCGGGGAAAGCCTGGAACCTGGGTAAACAGTGTGCACAGCCTATGGCACTCCCAGGGCACATGACAGCTATTAAAAGCGGGGAAAAAAGCCTGGACCTGGGTAAACAGTGTGCACAGCCTATGGCACTCCCAGGGCACATGACAGCTATTAAAAGCGGGGAAAGAGCCTGGAACCTGGGTAAACAGTGTGCACAGCCTATGGCACTCCCAGGGCACATGACAGCTATTAAAAGCGGGGGAAAAGTGCCTGGAACCTGGGTAAACAGTGTGCACAGCCTATGGCACTCCCAGGGCACATGACAGCTATTAAAAGCGGGGAAAAAGAGCCTGGACCTGGGTAAACAGTGTGCACAGCCTATGGCACTCCCAGGGCACATGACAGCTATTAAGAAGCGGGGAAAGAGCCTGGACCTGGGTAAACAGTGTGCACAGCCTATGGCACTCCCAGGGCACATGACAGCTATTAAAAGCGGGGAAAGAGCCTGGAACCTGGGTAAACAGTGTGCACAGCCTATGGCACTCCCAGGGCACATGACAGCTATTAAAAGCGGGGAAAAAGTGCCTGAACCTGGGTAAACAGTACAGAGCCTATGGCACTCCCAGGGCACATGACAGCTATTAAAAAGCGGGGGAAAAGTGCCTGGAACCTGGGTAAACAGTGTGCAGAGCCTATGGCACTCCCAGGGCACATGACAGCTATTAAAAGCGGGGAAAAGTGCCTGGAACCTGGGTAAACAGTGTGCAGAGCCTATGGCACTCCCAGGGCACATGACAGCTATTAAAAGGGGGAAAAGAGCCTGAACCTGGGTAAACAGTGTGCAGCCTATGGCACTCCCAGGGCACATGACAGCTATTAAGAAGCGGGGAAAAAGAGCCTGGAACCTGGGTAAACAGTGTGCACAGCCTATGGCACTCCCAGGGCACATGACAGCTATTAAGAAGGGGGAAAAGAGCCTGACCTGGGTAAACAGTGTGCAGAGCCTATGGCACTCCCAGGGCACATGACAGCTATTAAAAGCGGGGAAAAAGTGCCTGGAACCTGGGTAAACAGTGTGCAGAGCCTATGGCACTCCCAGGGCACATGACAGCTATTAAAAGCGGGGAAAAGAGCCTGGAACCTGGGTAAACAGTGTGCACAGTGTATGGACTCCCAGGGCACATGACAGCTATTAAAAGCAGGAAAGAGCTGGATCCTGGGTAAACAGTGTGCACAGCCTATGGCACTCCCAGGGCACATGACAGCTATTAAAAGCGGGGAAAAAGAGCCTGGAACCTGGGTAAACAGTGTGCACAGCCTATGGCACTCCCAGGGCACATGACAGCTATTAAAAGCGGGGAAAGAGCCTGGACCTGGGTAAACAGTGTGCACAGCCTATGGCACTCCCAGGGCACATGACAGCTATTAAGAAGGGGGAAAGAGCCTGGACCTGGGTAAACAGTGTGCACAGCCTATGGCACTCCCAGGGCACATGACAGCTATTAAAAGCGGGGAAAGAGCCTGGAACCTGGGTAAACAGTCTGCACAGCCTATGGCACTCCCAGGGCACATGACAGCTATTAAAAGCGGGGAAAAAGTGCCTGGAACCTGGGTAAACAGTGTGCACAGCCTATGGCACTCCCAGGGCACATGACAGCTATTAAAAAGCGGGGAAAGAGCCTGGACCTGGGTAAACAGTGCACAGCCTATGGCACTCCCAGGGCACATGACAGCTATTAAAAGCGGGGAAAAAGAGCCTGGAACCTGGGTAAACAGTGTCACAGCCTATGGCACTCCCAGGGCACATGACAGCTATTAAAAGCGGGGAAAAAGAGCCTGGACCTGGGTAAACAGTGTGCACAGCCTATGGCACTCCCAGGGCACATGACAGCTATTAAAAGGGGGAAAAAGCCTGGAACCTGGGTAAACAGTGTGCACAGTGTGTGGGACTCCCAGGGCACATGACAGCTATTAAAAAGCCAAAAAAGAGCTTGGATCCTGGTTAAAATAGAGGCAGAGTGAACCCAGAGTGCAGGACCACGCAGCTGCCTTTTCAACCCAGGAAAAGGGTTTGAAAGGTGGGGGAAAGTGTTCATGCAGCCCCCTAACAACGGTAACAATGATTAAAAAACATTTCTAGGGCAGCGTGTATTTTAAAACATTTTAAACCGTTTAAAAAGCACAAAGTGATTTAAGTGCAGTTCCCATGTTTCCCCACAGGAGGGCACTTCACCCCACATGAGCACAGTGCATTAACAGTAAAACATGCAATAAAAAATGGCAAATCGATGGATTTAAGGTGCAGGGAGGCTCCGCACCAGACACATGTACATTCCCAAGTCCCCACATAGTGACACGGTGATTTAAACTAGTTTCTGCGGGGAAAAGAGTGCTAAAAGTCGGATAAAACTCTGCTAAAACTCTGATAACGGTGTGGTAAGAGTCTGATTGTTTCAGAGACCCATAGTAAGGATACAACAAACCATTTACATCTAAAAGTATCCATTAAAATTCATTTGCAGGGGAAAAAGTGCAGAGAGAAGCCTGAAAATGCCTCTCCAGGACCACGGAGAGCTCCCAGGTGCTGAAGAGGGTGGGAGACAGGCTCACAGCTCAGCCCGGAACCTTCAGCAGGCCCCCCCCTGCAGCATCCCACCCCCAGCTGCTGGGCATCGACATGGAGGTGGGCAGTCCGCCTCTCGGCACCCAAACTCGGCCCTGAGACCTCCGGCCCCTCTCTCGAACCAGCTATGAGAAGCCAATGTACCTCCAAACCCTTTGCTTACGGCCATACCACCCTGATCACGCCCGATCTCGTCCGATCTCGGAAGCTAAGCAGGGTCGGGCCGGGTCAGTACTTGGATGGGAGACCGCCTGGGAATACCCGGTGCTGTAAGCTTTTTTTTTAAACCCAGGACAGAGACCGGGAAAATCACCTCTCTTTGGCGGCTCACAGACCACCAAAGGACGGACTAATGACCCCAGCATGTCTCCCTAATGTGGGCACTTGTTATTTCACACCTCCAGGAGAGAGACCGGTAAATCGCCTCTATTTGCGCTCACAGACCACCAAAGGACGGACTAATGACCTCCAGCATGTCTCCCTAATGTG
>CM062283.1:1470031-1475031 GCA_031216635.1 Dissostichus eleginoides | reverse complement strand
GCACTCCCAGGGCACATGACAGCTATTAAAAGCGGGGAAAGAGCCTGAACCTGGGTAAACAGTGTGCACAGCCTATGGCACTCCCAGGGCACATGACAGCTATTAAAAGCGGGGAAAAAGTGCCTGGAACCTGGGTAAACAGTGTGCAGAGCCTATGGCACTCCCAGGGCACATGACAGCTATTAAGAAGCGGGGAAAAAGTGCCTGGAACCTGGGTAAACAGTCTGCACAGCCTATGGCACTCCCAGGGCACATGACAGCTATTAAGAAGCGGGGAAAAAGTGCCTGGAACCTGGGTAAACAGTGTGCAGAGCCTATGGCACTCCCAGGGCACATGACAGCTATTAAGAAGCGGGGAAAAAGAGCCTGGAACCTGGGTAAACAGTGTGCACAGCCTATGGCACTCCCAGGGCACATGACAGCTATTAAAACGGGGAAAAAGAGCCTGGAACCTGGGTAAACAGTGTGCACAGCCTATGGCACTCCCAGGGCACATGACAGCTATTAAGCGGGGAAAAGTGCCTGGAACCTGGGTAAACAGTCTGCACAGCCTATGGCACTCCCAGGGCACATGACAGCTATTAAGAAGCGGGGAAAAAGAGCCTGGAACCTGGGTAAACAGTGTGCACAGCCTATGGCACTCCCAGGGCACATGACAGCTATTAAGAAGCGGGGAAAAAGTGCCTGGAACCTGGGTAAACAGTGTGCAGAGCCTATGGCACTCCCAGGGCACATGACAGCTATTAAAAGCGGGGAAAAAGAGCCTGGAACCTGGGTAAACAGTGTGCACAGCCTATGGCACTCCCAGGGCACATGACAGCTATTAAAAGCGGGGAAAAGCCTGGAACCTGGGTAAACAGTGTGCACAGCCTATGGCACTCCCAGGGCACATGACAGCTATTAAAAGCGGGGAAAGTGCCTGGAACCTGGGTAAACAGTCAGAGCCTATGGCACTCCCAGGGCACATGACAGCTATTAAAAGCGGGGAAAAAGCCTGGAACCTGGGTAAACAGTCTGCACAGCCTATGGCACTCCCAGGGCACATGACAGCTATTAAAAGCGGGGAAAAAGTGCCTGTAACCTGGGTAAACAGTCACAGCCTATGGCACTCCCAGGGCACATGACAGCTATTAAAAGCGGGGAAAAAGTGCCTGGAACCTGGGTAAACAGTCAGAGCCTATGGCACTCCCAGGGCACATGACAGCTATTAAAACGGGGAAAAAGTGCCTGGAACCTGGGTAAACAGTGTGCAGACCTATGGCACTCCCAGGGCACATGACAGCTATTAAGAAGCGGGGGAAAAGTGCCTGGAACCTGGGTAAACAGTGTGCAGAGCCTATGGCACTCCCAGGGCACATGACAGCTATTAAGAAGCGGGGAAAAGTGCCTGGAACCTGGGTAAACAGTGTGCAGAGCCTATGGCACTCCCAGGGCACATGACAGCTATTAAGAAGCGGGGGAAAAGTGCCTGGAACCTGGGTAAACAGTGTGCAGAGCCTATGGCACTCCCAGGGCACATGACAGCTATTAAGAAGCGGGGGAAAAGTGCCTGGAACCTGGGTAAACAGTGTGCAGAGCCTATGGCACTCCCAGGGCACATGACAGCTATTAACAAGCGGGGAAAAAGTGCCTGGAACCTGGGTAAACAGTGTGCACAGCCTATGGCACTCCCAGGGCACATGACAGCTATTAAGAAGCGGGGAAAAAGTGCCTGTAACCTGGGTAAACAGTGTGCACAGCCTATGGCACTCCCAGGGCACATGACAGCTATTAAGAAGCGGGGAAAAAGAGCCTGGAACCTGGGTAAACAGTGTGCACAGCCTATGGCACTCCCAGGGCACATGACAGCTATTAAAGCGGGGAAAGAGACTGTAACCTGGGTAAACAGTGTGCACAGCCTATGGCACTCCCAGGGCACATGACAGCTATTAAAAGCGGGGAAAAGAGCCTGGAACCTGGGTAAACAGTGTGCACAGCCTATGGCACTCCCAGGGCACATGACAGCTATTAAAAGCGGGGAAAAGTGCCTGTAACCTGGGTAAACAGTGTACAGAGCCTATGGCACTCCCAGGGCACATGACAGCTATTAAAAGCGGGGAAAAAGTGCCTGGAACCTGGGTAAACAGTGTGCACAGCCTATGGCACTCCCAGGGCACATGACAGCTATTAAGAAGCGGGGAAAGTGCCTGGAACCTGGGTAAACAGTGTGCACAGCCTATGGCACTCCCAGGGCACATGACAGCTATTAAGAAGCGGGGAAAAAGAGCCTGGAACCTGGGTAAACAGTGTGCACAGCCTATGGCACTCCCAGGGCACATGACAGCTATTAAGAAGCGGGGAAAAAGAGCCTGGAACCTGGGTAAACAGTGTGCAGAGCCTATGGCACTCCCAGGGCACATGACAGCTATTAAAAAGCGGGGAAAAAGTGCCTGGAACCTGGGTAAACAGTGTGCAGCCTATGGCACTCCCAGGGCACATGACAGCTATTAAGAAGCGGGGGAAAAGTGCCTGGAACCTGGGTAAACAGTCAGAGCCTATGGCACTCCCAGGGCACATGACAGCTATTAAGAAGCGGGGAAAAAGAGCCTGGAACCTGGGTAAACAGTGTGCACAGCCTATGGCACTCCCAGGGCACATGACAGCTATTAAAAAGCGGGGAAAAAGAGCCTGGAACCTGGGTAAACAGTCACAGCCTATGGCACTCCCAGGGCACATGACAGCTATTAAGAAGCGGGGAAAAAGAGCCTGGAACCTGGGTAAACAGTGTGCACAGCCTATGGCACTCCCAGGGCACATGACAGCTATTAAGAAGCGGGGAAAAAGTGCCTGGAACCTGGGTAAACAGTGTGCAGAGCCTATGGCACTCCCAGGGCACATGACAGCTATTAAAAAGCGGGGAAAAAGTGCCTGGAACCTGGGTAAACAGTGTGCAGAGCCTATGGCACTCCCAGGGCACATGACAGCTATTAAAAGCGGGGAAAAAGTGCCTGGAACCTGGGTAAACAGTCACAGCCTATGGCACTCCCAGGGCACATGACAGCTATTAAGAAGCGGGGAAAAAGAGCCTGGAACCTGGGTAAACAGTGTGCACAGCCTATGGCACTCCCAGGGCACATGACAGCTATTAAGCGGGGAAAAAGAGCCTGGAACCTGGGTAAACAGTGTGCACAGCCTATGGCACTCCCAGGGCACATGACAGCTATTAAAAAGCGGGGGAAAGAGCCTGGAACCTGGGTAAACAGTGTGCACAGCCTATGGCACTCCCAGGGCACATGACAGCTATTAAGCGGGGGGAAAGAGCCTGGAACCTGGGTAAACAGTGTGCACAGCCTATGGCACTCCCAGGGCACATGACAGCTATTAAGAAGCGGGGAAAGAGCCTGGAACCTGGGTAAACAGTGTGCACAGCCTATGGCACTCCCAGGGCACATGACAGCTATTAAAAGCGGGGAAAAAGTGCCTGGAACCTGGGTAAACAGTGTGCAGAGCCTATGGCACTCCCAGGGCACATGACAGCTATTAAAAAGCGGGGAAAAGTGCCTGGAACCTGGGTAAACAGTGTGCACAGAGCCTATGGCACTCCCAGGGCACATGACAGCTATTAAAAGCGGGGAAAAAGAGCCTGGAACCTGGGTAAACAGTGTGCAGCCTATGGCACTCCCAGGGCACATGACAGCTATTAAGAAGCGGGGAAAAGTGCCTGGAACCTGGGTAAACAGTGTGCACAGCCTATGGCACTCCCAGGGCACATGACAGCTATTAAGAAGCGGGGAAAAAGAGCCTGGAACCTGGGTAAACAGTGTGCACAGCCTATGGCACTCCCAGGGCACATGACAGCTATTAAGAAGCGGGGAAAAAGAGCCTGGAACCTGGGTAAACAGTGTGCAGAGCCTATGGCACTCCCAGGGCACATGACAGCTATTAAGAAGCGGGGAAAGAGCCTGGATCCTGGGTAAACAGTGTGCACAGCCTATGGCACTCCCAGGGCACATGACAGCTATTAAAAAGCGGGGAAAAAGGCCTGGAACCTGGGTAAACAGTGTGCACAGCCTATGGCACTCCCAGGGCACATGACAGCTATTAAGAAGCGGGGAAAAAGTGCCTGGAACCTGGGTAAACAGTGTGCACAGCCTATGGCACTCCCAGGGCACATGACAGCTATTAAAAAGCGGGGAAAAAGAGCCTGGAACCTGGGTAAACAGTGTGCACAGCCTATGGCACTCCCAGGGCACATGACAGCTATTAAGAAGCGGGGAAAAGTGCCTGGAACCTGGGTAAACAGTGTGCAGAGCCTATGGCACTCCCAGGGCACATGACAGCTTAAGAAGCGGGGAAAGTGCCTGGAACCTGGGTAAACAGTGTGCACAGCCTATGGCACTCCCAGGGCACATGACAGCTATTAAAAAGCGGGGAAAAAGTGCCTGGAACCTGGGTAAACAGTGTGCAGAGCCTATGGCACTCCCAGGGCACATGACAGCTATTAAAAAGCGGGGAAAAAGAGCCTGGAACCTGGGTAAACAGTCTGCACAGCCTATGGCACTCCCAGGGCACATGACAGCTATTAAGCGGGGAAAAAGAGCCTGGAACCTGGGTAAACAGTGTGCAGAGCCTATGGCACTCCCAGGGCACATGACAGCTATTAAAAAGCGGGGAAAAAGAGCCTGGAACCTGGGTAAACAGTGTGCACAGCCTATGGCACTCCCAGGGCACATGACAGCTATTAAAAAGCGGGGAAAAAGAGCCTGGAACCTGGGTAAACAGTGTGCACAGTATGGCACTCCCAGGGCACATGACAGCTATTAAAGCGGGGAAAAGAGCCTGGAACCTGGGTAAACAGTGTGCACAGCCTATGGCACTCCCAGGGCACATGACAGCTATTAAGAAGCGGGGAAAAAGTGCCTGGAACCTGGGTAAACAGTGTGCACAGCCTATGGCACTCCCAGGGCACATGACAGCTATTAAAAAGCGGGGAAAAAGAGCCTGGAACCTGGGTAAACAGT
>CM062283.1:1463915-1469110 GCA_031216635.1 Dissostichus eleginoides | reverse complement strand
ACTGTTTACCCAGGTTCCAGGCTCTTTTTCCCCGCTTTTTAATAGCTGTCATGTGCCCTGGGAGTGCCATAGGCTCTGCACACTGTTTACCCAGGTTCCAGCCTTTTTTTCCCCGCTTTTTAATAGCTGTCATGTGCCCTGGGAGTGCCATAGCTGTGCACACTGTTTACCCAGGTTCCAGGCTCTTTTTCCCCGCTTTTTAATAGCTGTCATGTGCCCTGGGAGTGCCATAGGCTGTGCACACTGTTTACCCAGGTTCCAGGCTCTTTTTCCCCGCTTTTTAATAGCTGTCATGTGCCCTGGGAGTGCCATAGGCTGTGCACACTGTTTACCCAGGTTCCAGGCTCTTTTTCCCCGCTTTTAATAGCTGTCATGTGCCCTGGGAGTGCCATAGGCTGTGCACACTGTTTACCCAGGTTCCAGGCTCTTTTTCCCCCGCTTCTTAATAGCTGTCATGTGCCCTGGGAGTGCCATAGGCTCTGCACACTGTTTACCCAGGTTCCAGGCTCTTTTTCCCCGCTTTTTAATAGCTGTCATGTGCCCTGGGAGTGCCATAGGCTCTGCACACTGTTTACCCAGGTTCCAGGCACTTTTCTCCGCTTCTTAATAGCTGTCATGTGCCCTGGGAGTGCCATAGGCTCTGCACACTGTTTACCCAGGTTCCAGGCACTTTTTCCCCGCTTTTTAATAGCTGTCATGTGCCCTGGGAGTGCCATAGGCTCTGTAGACTGTTTACCCAGGTTCCAGGCACTTTTTCCCCCGCTTTTTAATAGCTGTCATGTGCCCTGGGAGTGCCATAGGCTCTGCACACTGTTTACCCAGGTTCCAGGCTCTTTTTCCCCGCTTTTTAATAGCTGTCATGTGCCCTGGGAGTGCCATAGGCTGTGCACACTGTTTACCCAGGTTCCAGGCTCTTTTTCCCCGCTTCTTAATAGCTGTCATGTGCCCTGGGAGTGCCATAGGCTGTGCACACTGTTTACCCAGGTTCCAGGCTCTTTTTCCCCGCTTTTAATAGCTGTCATGTGCCCTGGGAGTGCCATAGGCTGTGCACACTGTTTACCCAGGTTCCAGGCTCTTTTTCCCCGCTTCTTAATAGCTGTCATGTGCCCTGGGAGTGCCATAGGCTGTGCACACTGTTTACCCAGGTTCCAGGCTCTTTTTCCCCGCTTCTTAATAGCTGTCATGTGCCCTGGGAGTGCCATAGGCTCTGTAGACTGTTTACCCAGGTTCCAGGCACTTTTTCCCCGCTTTTTAATAGCTGTCATGTGCCCTGGGAGTGCCATAGGCTCTGCACACTGTTTACCCAGGTTCCAGGCTCTTTTTCCCCGCTTTTTAATAGCTGTCATGTGCCCTGGGAGTGCCATAGGCTGTGCACACTGTTTACCCAGGTTCCAGGCACTTTTTCCCCGCTTTTAATAGCTGTCATGTGCCCTGGGAGTGCCATAGGCTGTGCACACTGTTTACCCAGGTTCCAGGCTCTTTTTCCCCGCTTTTTAATAGCTGTCATGTGCCCTGGGAGTGCCATAGGCTGTGCACACTGTTTACCCAGGTTCCAGGCTCTTTTCCCCCGCTTTTAATAGCTGTCATGTGCCCTGGGAGTGCCATAGGCTGTGCACACTGTTTACCCAGGTTCCAGGCTCTTTTCCCCCGCTTCTTAATAGCTGTCATGTGCCCTGGGAGTGCCATAGGCTCTGCACACTGTTTACCCAGGTTCCAGGCTCTTTTTCCCCCGCTTTTAATAGCTGTCATGTGCCCTGGGAGTGCCATAGGCTCTGCACACTGTTTACCCAGGTTCCAGGCTCTTTTCCCCCCGCTTCTTAATAGCTGTCATGTGCCCTGGGAGTGCCATAGGCTCTGCACACTGTTTACCCAGGTTCCAGGCTCTTTTTCCCCCGCTTCTTAATAGCTGTCATGTGCCCTGGGAGTGCCATAGGCTCTGCACACTGTTTACCCAGGTTCCAGGCACTTTTTCCCCCGCTTTTTAATAGCTGTCATGTGCCCTGGGAGTGCCATAGGCTCTGCACACTGTTTACCCAGGTTCCAGGCACTTTTTCCCCGCTTTTTAATAGCTGTCATGTGCCCTGGGAGTGCCATAGGCTGCACACTGTTTACCCAGGTTCCAGGCTTTTTCCCCGCTTTTTAATAGCTGTCATGTGCCCTGGGAGTGCCATAGGCTGTGCACACTGTTTACCCAGGTTCCAGGCACTTTTTCCCCGCTTTTAATAGCTGTCATGTGCCCTGGGAGTGCCATAGGCTCTGCACTGTTTACCCAGGTTCCAGGCACTTTTTCCCCGCTTTTAGCTGTCATGTGCCCTGGGAGTGCCATAGGCTGTGCACACTGTTTACCCAGGTTCCAGGCTCTTTTCCCCGCTTCTTAATAGCTGTCATGTGCCCTGGGAGTGCCATAGGCTGTGCACACTGTTTACCCAGGTTCCAGGCACTTTTTCCCCCGCTTTTAATAGCTGTCATGTGCCCTGGGAGTGCCATAGGCTCTGCACACTGTTTACCCAGGTTCCAGGCTCTTTTTCCCCGCTTCTTAATAGCTGTCATGTGCCCTGGGAGTGCCATAGGCTGTGCACACTGTTTACCCAGGTCCAGGCTCTTTTTCCCCGCTTCTTAATAGCTGTCATGTGCCCTGGGAGTGCCATAGGCTGTGCACACTGTTTACCCAGGTTCCAGGCTCTTTTCCCCGCTTCTTAATAGCTGTCATGTGCCCTGGGAGTGCCATAGGCTGTGCACACTGTTTACCCAGGTTCCAGGCACTTTTTCCCCGCTTTTAATAGCTGTCATGTGCCCTGGGAGTGCCATAGGCTGTGCACACTGTTTACCCAGGTTCCAGGCTCTTTTTCCCCGCTTCTTAATAGCTGTCATGTGCCCTGGGAGTGCCATAGGCTGTGCACACTGTTTACCCAGGTTCCAGGCTCTTTTTCCCCGCTTTTAATAGCTGTCATGTGCCCTGGGAGTGCCATAGGCTGTGCACACTGTTTACCCAGGTTCCAGGCACTTTTTCCCCGCTTCTTAATAGCTGTCATGTGCCCTGGGAGTGCCATAGGCTGTGCACACTGTTTACCCAGGATCAGGCTCTTTTTCCCCGCTTTTAATAGCTGTCATGTGCCCTGGGAGTGCCATAGGCTGCTGCACTGTTTACCCAGGTTCCAGGCTCTTTTTCCCCGCTTTTAATAGCTGTCATGTGCCCTGGGAGTGCCATAGGCTCTGCACACTGTTTACCCAGGTTCAGGCACTTTTTCCCCCTTCTTAATAGCTGTCATGTGCCCTGGGAGTGCCATAGGCTGTGCACACTGTTTACCCAGGTTCCAGGCACTTTTTCCCCGCTTCTTAATAGCTGTCATGTGCCCTGGGAGTGCCATAGGCTCTGCACACTGTTTACCCAGGTTCCAGGCACTTTTCCCCCGCTTCTTAATAGCTGTCATGTGCCCTGGGAGTGCCATAGGCTCTGCACACTGTTTACCCAGGTTCCAGGCACTTTTCCCCCGCTTCTTAATAGCTGTCATGTGCCCTGGGAGTGCCATAGGCTCTGCACACTGTTTACCCAGGTTCCAGGCACTTTTCCCCCGCTTCTTAATAGCTGTCATGTGCCCTGGGAGTGCCATAGGCTCTGCACACTGTTTACCCAGGTTACAGGCACTTTTTCCCCGCTTTTTAATAGCTGTCATGTGCCCTGGGAGTGCCATAGGCTCTGCACACTGTTTACCCAGGTTCCAGGCACTTTTTCCCCCGCTTTTAATAGCTGTCATGTGCCCTGGGAGTGCCATAGGCTGTGCAGACTGTTTACCCAGGTTCCAGGCTCTTTTTCCCCGCTTTTAGCTGTCATGTGCCCTGGGAGTGCCATAGGCTGTGCACACTGTTTACCCAGGTTCCAGGCTCTTTTTCCCCGCTTTTTAATAGCTGTCATGTGCCCTGGGAGTGCCATAGGCTGTGCACACTGTTTACCCAGGTTCCAGGCTCTTTTTCCCCGCTTTTAATAGCTGTCATGTGCCCTGGGAGTGCCATAGGCTGTGCACACTGTTTACCCAGGTCCAGGCTTTTTTCCCCGCTTTTAATAGCTGTCATGTGCCCTGGGAGTGCCATAGGCTGTGCACACTGTTTACCCAGGTTCCAGGCTCTTTTTCCCCGCTTTTAATAGCTGTCATGTGCCCTGGGAGTGCCATAGGCTCTGCACACTGTTTACCCAGGTTCCAGGCTCTTTTTCCCCCTTCTTAATAGCTGTCATGTGCCCTGGGAGTGCCATAGGCTCTGCACACTGTTTACCCAGGTTACAGGCACTTTTTCCCCCTTCTTAATAGCTGTCATGTGCCCTGGGAGTGCCATAGGCTGTGCACACTGTTTACCCAGGTTCCAGGCACTTTTTCCCCGCTTTTTAGCTGTCATGTGCCCTGGGAGTGCCATAGGCTGTGCACACTGTTTACCCAGGTTCCAGGCACTTTTTCCCCCGCTTTTAATAGCTGTCATGTGCCCTGGGAGTGCCATAGGCTGTGCACACTGTTTACCCAGGTTCCAGGCTCTTTTTCCCCGCTTTTAATAGCTGTCATGTGCCCTGGGAGTGCCATAGGCTCTGCACACTGTTTACCCAGGTTCCAGGCTCTTTTTCCCCGCTTCTTAATAGCTGTCATGTGCCCTGGGAGTGCCATAGGCTGTGCACACTGTTTACCCAGGACAGGCACTTTTTCCCCGCTTCTTAATAGCTGTCATGTGCCCTGGGAGTGCCATAGGCTCTGCAACTGTTTACCCAGGTTCCAGGCTCTTTTTCCCCGCTTCTTAATAGCTGTCATGTGCCCTGGGAGTGCCATAGGCTGTGCACTGTTTACCCAGGTTCCAGGCTCTTTTCCCCCCCTTCTTAATAGCTGTCATGTGCCCTGGGAGTGCCATAGGCTGTGCACACTGTTTACCCAGGTTCCAGGCACTTTTCCCCCCTTCTTAATAGCTGTCATGTGCCCTGGGAGTGCCATAGGCTCTGCACACTGTTTACCCAGGTTCCAGGCACTTTTCCCCCGCTTCTTAATAGCTGTCATGTGCCCTGGGAGTGCCATAGGCTGCACACTGTTTACCCAGGTTCCAGGCACTTTTCCCCCGCTTCTTAATAGCTGTCATGTGCCCTGGGAGTGCCATAGGCTGTGCACACTGTTTACCCAGGTTCCAGGCACTTTTCCCCCGCTTTTAATAGCTGTCATGTGCCC
>CM062283.1:1435507-1438007 GCA_031216635.1 Dissostichus eleginoides | reverse complement strand
TGCTGAAGGTTCCGGGCTGAGCTGTGAGCCTGTCTCCCACCCTCTTCAGCACCTGGGAGCTCTCCGTGGTCCTGGAGAGGCATTTTCAGGCTTCTCTCTGCACTTTTTCCCCTGCAAATGAATTTTAATGGATACTTTTAGATGTAAATGGTTTGTTGTATCCTTACTATGGGTCTCTGAAACAATCAGACTCTTACCACACCGTTATCAGAGTTTTAGCAGAGTTTTATCCGACTTTTAGCACTCTTTTCCCCGCAGAAACTAGTTTAAATCACCGTTGTCACTATTGTGGGGACTTGGGAATGTACATGTGTCTGGTGCGGAGCCTCCCTGCACCTTAAATCCATTGATTTGCCATTTTTTATTGCATGTTTTACTGTTAATGCACTGTGCTCATGTGGGGCGAAGTGCCCTCCTGTGGGGAAACATGGGAACTGCACTTAAATCACTTTGTGCTTTTTAACCGGTTTAAAATAGTTTTAAAATACACGCTGCCGTAGAAATGTTTTTTAATCATTATTACCGTTATTAGGGGGCTGCATGAACACTTTCCCCCACCTTTCAAACCCTTTTCCTGGGTTGAAAAGGCAGCTGCGTGGTCCTGCACTCTGGGTTCACTCTGCCTCTATTTTAACCAGGATCCAAGCTCTTTTTTCTGGCTTTTTAATAGCTGTCATGTGCCCTGGGAGTCCCACACACTGTGCACACTGTTTACCCAGGTTCCAGGCACTTTTTCCCCGCTTCTTAATAGCTGTCATGTGCCCTGGGAGTGCCATAGGCTGTGCACACTGTTTACCCAGGATCCAGGCTCTTTCCCCCCGCTTCTTAATAGCTGTCATGTGCCCTGGGAGTGCCATAGGCTGTGCACACTGTTTACCCAGGTTCCAGGCTCTTTTTCCCCGCTTTTTAATAGCTGTCATGTGCCCTGGGAGTGCCATAGGCTGTGCACACTGTTTACCCAGGATCCAGGCTCTTTCCCCCCGCTTCTTAATAGCTGTCATGTGCCCTGGGAGTGCCATAGGCTGTGCACACTGTTTACCCAGGTTCCAGGCACTTTTTCCCCGCTTCTTAATAGCTGTCATGTGCCCTGGGAGTGCCATAGGCTGTGCAGACTGTTTACCCAGGTTCCAGGCTCTTTTTCCCCGCTTTTTAATAGCTGTCATGTGCCCTGGGAGTGCCATAGGCTGTGCACACTGTTTACCCAGGATCCAGGCTCTTTCCCCCCGCTTCTTAATAGCTGTCATGTGCCCTGGGAGTGCCATAGGCTGTGCACACTGTTTACCCAGGATCCAGGCTCTTTCCCCCCGCTTCTTAATAGCTGTCATGTGCCCTGGGAGTGCCATAGGCTGTGCACACTGTTTACCCAGGTTCCAGGCTCTTTTTCCCCGCTTCTTAATAGCTGTCATGTGCCCTGGGAGTGCCATAGGCTGTGCACACTGTTTACCCAGGATCCAAGCTCTTTTTCCTGGCTTTTTAATAGCTGTCATGTGCCCTGGGAGTCCCACACACTGTGCACACTGTTTACCCAGGTTCCAGGCACTTTTCCCCCGCTTTTTAATAGCTGTCATGTGCCCTGGGAGTGCCATAGGCTCTGCACACTGTTTACCCAGGTTCCAGGCACTTTTTCCCCGCTTTTTAATAGCTGTCATGTGCCCTGGGAGTGCCATAGGCTGTGCACACTGTTTACCCAGGATCCAGGCTCTTTTTCCCCGCTTCTTAATAGCTGTCATGTGCCCTGGGAGTGCCATAGGCTGTGCACACTGTTTACCCAGGTTCCAGGCTCTTTTTCCCCGCTTCTTAATAGCTGTCATGTGCCCTGGGAGTGCCATAGGCTGTGCACACTGTTTACCCAGGTTCCAGGCTCTTTTTCCCCGCTTTTTAATAGCTGTCATGTGCCCTGGGAGTGCCATAGGCTCTGCACACTGTTTACCCAGGTTCCAGGCACTTTTCTCCCGCTTCTTAATAGCTGTCATGTGCCCTGGGAGTGCCATAGGCTCTGCACACTGTTTACCCAGGTTCCAGGCACTTTTCCCCCGCTTTTTAATAGCTGTCATGTGCCCTGGGAGTGCCATAGGCTCTGTAGACTGTTTACCCAGGTTCCAGGCACTTTTTCCCGGCTTTTTAATAGCTGTCATGTGCCCTGGGAGTGCCATAGGCTCTGCACACTGTTTACCCAGGTTCCAGGCTCTTTTTCCCCGCTTTTTAATAGCTGTCATGTGCCCTGGGAGTGCCATAGGCTGTGCACACTGTTTACCCAGGATCCAGGCTCTTTTTCCCCGCTTCTTAATAGCTGTCATGTGCCCTGGGAGTGCCATAGGCTGTGCACACTGTTTACCCAGGTTCCAGGCTCTTTTTCCCCGCTTTTTAATAGCTGTCATGTGCCCTGGGAGTGCCATAGGCTCTGCACACTGTTTACCCAGGTTCCAGGCACTTTTCCCCGCTTCTTAATAGCTGTCATGTGCCCTGGGAGTGCCATAGGCTGTGCACACTGTTTACCCAG
>CM062283.1:1418007-1423007 GCA_031216635.1 Dissostichus eleginoides | reverse complement strand
AGGCGCATTTACCGGTCTCTCTCCTGGAGGTGTGAAATAACCTAAGTGCCCACATTAGGGAGACGTGCTGGAGGTCATTAGTCCGTCCTTTGGTGGTCTGTGAGCGGGCAAATAGAGGCGCATTTACCGGTCTCTCTCCTGGAGGTGTGAAATAACCTAAGTGCCCACATTAGGGAGACATGCTGGAGGTCATTAGTCCGTCCTTTGGTGGTCTGTGAGCGGGCAAATAGAGGCGCATTTACCGGTCGCTCTCCTGGAGGTGTGAAATAACCTAAGTGCCCACATTAGGGAGACATACTGGAGGTCATTAGTCCGTCCTTTGGTGGTCTGTGAGCGGGCAAATAGAGGCGCATTTACCGGTCTCTCTCCTGGAGGTGTGAAATAACCTAAGTGCCCACATTAGGGAGACATGCTGGAGGTCATTAGTCCGTCCTTTGGTGGTCTGTGAGCGGGCAAATAGAGGCGCATTTACCGGTCTCTCTCCTGGAGGTGTGAAATAACCTAAGTGCCCACATTAGGGAGACGTACTGGAGGTCATTAGTCCGTCCTTTGGTGGTCTGTGAGCCGCCAAAGAGAGGTGATTTTCCCGGTCTCTGTCCTGGGTTTAAAAAAAAAGCTTACAGCACCGGGTATTCCCAGGCGGTCTCCCATCCAAGTACTGACCCGGCCCGACCCTGCTTAGCTTCCGAGATCGGACGAGATCGGGCGTGATCAGGGTGGTATGGCCGTAAGCAAAGGGTTTGGAGGTACATTGGCTTCTCATAGCTGGTTCAGAGAGAGGGGCCGGAGGTCTCAGGGCCGAGTTTGGGTGCCGAGAGGCGGACTGCCCACCTCCATGTCGATGCCCAGCAGCTGGGGGTGGGATGCTGCAGGGGGGGGCCTGCTGAAGGTTCCGGGCTGAGCTGTGAGCCTGTCTCCCACCCTCTTCAGCACCTGGGAGCTCTCCGTGGTCCTGGAGAGGCATTTTCAGGCTTCTCTCTGCACTTTTTCCCCTGCAAATGAATTTTAATGGATACTTTTAGATGTAAATGGTTTGTTGTATCCTTACTATGGGTCTCTGAAACAATCAGACTCTTACCACACCGTTATCAGAGTTTTAGCAGAGTTTTATCCGACTTTTAGCACTCTTTTCCCCGCAGAAACTAGTTTAAATCACCGCTGTCACTACTGTGGGGACTTGGGAATGTACCTGTGTCTGGTGCGGAGCCTCCCTGCGCCTTAAATCCATCGATTTGCCATTTTTTATTGCATGTTTTACTGTTAATGCACTGTGCTCATGTGGGGTGAAGTGCCCTCCTGTGGGGAAACATGGGAACTGCACTTAAATCACTTTGTGCTTTTTAACCGGTTTAAAATAGTTTTAAAATACACGCTGCCGTAGAAATGTTTTTTAATCATTATTACCGTTATTAGGGGGCTGCATGAACACTTTCCCCCACCTTTCAAACCCTTTTCCTGGGTTGAAAAGGCAGCTGCGTGGTCCTGCACTCTGGGTTCACTCTGCCTCTATTTTAACCAGGATCCAAGCTCTTTTTTCTGGCTTTTTAATAGCTGTCATGTGCCCTGGGAGTGCCATAGGCTCTGTAGACTGTTTACCCAGGATCCAGGCTCTTTTTCCCCGCTTCTTAATAGCTGTCATGTGCCCTGGGAGTGCCATAGGCTGTGCACACTGTTTACCCAGGTTCCAGGCTCTTTTCCCCGCTTTTAATAGCTGTCATGTGCCCTGGGAGTGCCATAGGCTGTGCACACTGTTTACCCAGGTTCCAGGCTTTTTCCCCGCTTTTAATAGCTGTCATGTGCCCTGGGAGTGCCATAGGCTCTGCACACTGTTTACCCAGGTTCCAGGCTTTTCCCCCGCTTCTTAATAGCTGTCATGTGCCCTGGGAGTGCCATAGGCTCTGCACACTGTTTACCCAGGTTCCAGGCACTTTTCCCCGCTTCTTAATAGCTGTCATGTGCCCTGGGAGTGCCATAGGCTCTGCACACTGTTTACCCAGGTTCCAGGCACTTTTCCCCGCTTCTTAATAGCTGTCATGTGCCCTGGGAGTGCCATAGGCTCTGCACACTGTTTACCCAGGTTCCAGGCACTTTTCCCCCGCTTCTTAATAGCTGTCATGTGCCCTGGGAGTGCCATAGGCTCTGCACACTGTTTACCCAGGTTCCAGGCACTTTTTCCCCGCTTTTTAATAGCTGTCATGTGCCCTGGGAGTGCCATAGGCTGTGACTGTTTACCCAGGTTCCAGGCACTTTTTCCCCGCTTTTAATAGCTGTCATGTGCCCTGGGAGTGCCATAGGCTGTGCACACTGTTTACCCAGGTTCCAGGCTCTTTTTCCCCGCTTTTTAATAGCTGTCATGTGCCCTGGGAGTGCCATAGGCTCTTAGACTGTTTACCCAGGTTCCAGGCACTTTTTCCCGGCTTTTTAATAGCTGTCATGTGCCCTGGGAGTGCCATAGGCTCTGCACACTGTTTACCCAGGTTCCAGGCACTTTTTCCCCGCTTTTTAATAGCTGTCATGTGCCCTGGGAGTGCCATAGGCTGTGCACACTGTTTACCCAGGATCCAGGCTCTTTTTCCCCGCTTCTTAATAGCTGTCATGTGCCCTGGGAGTGCCATAGGCTGTGCACACTGTTTACCCAGGTTCCAGGCTCTTTTTCCCCGCTTTTAATAGCTGTCATGTGCCCTGGGAGTGCCATAGGCTCTGCACACTGTTTACCCAGGTTCCAGGCACTTTTCCCCGCTTCTTAATAGCTGTCATGTGCCCTGGGAGTGCCATAGGCTGTGCACACTGTTTACCCAGGTTCCAGGCACTTTTTCCCCGCTTCTTAATAGCTGTCATGTGCCCTGGGAGTGCCATAGGCTCTGTAGACTGTTTACCCAGGTTCCAGGCACTTTTTCCCCGCTTTTAATAGCTGTCATGTGCCCTGGGAGTGCCATAGGCTGTGCACACTGTTTACCCAGGTTCCAGGCTTTTTCCCCGCTTTTTAATAGCTGTCATGTGCCCTGGGAGTGCCATAGGCTCTGTAGACTGTTTACCCAGGTTCCAGGCTCTTTTTCCCCGCTTCTTAATAGCTGTCATGTGCCCTGGGAGTGCCATAGGCTGTGCACACTGTTTACCCAGGTTCCAGGCTCTTTTTCCCCGCTTTTAATAGCTGTCATGTGCCCTGGGAGTGCCATAGGCTGTGCAGACTGTTTACCCAGGTTACAGGCACTTTTTCCCCGCTTCTTAATAGCTGTCATGTGCCCTGGGAGTGCCATAGGCTCTGCACACTGTTTACCCAGGTTCCAGGCACTTTTTCCCCGCTTTTAATAGCTGTCATGTGCCCTGGGAGTGCCATAGGCTGTGCACACTGTTTACCCAGGTTCAGGCTCTTTTCCCCGCTTCTTAATAGCTGTCATGTGCCCTGGGAGTGCCATAGGCTCTGCACACTGTTTACCCAGGTTCCAGGCACTTTTTCCCCGCTTCTTAATAGCTGTCATGTGCCCTGGGAGTGCCATAGGCTCTGCACACTGTTTACCCAGGTTCCAGGCACTTTTCCCCCGCTTCTTAATAGCTGTCATGTGCCCTGGGAGTGCCATAGGCTCTGCACACTGTTTACCCAGGTTCCAGGCACTTTTCCCCCGCTTCTTAATAGCTGTCATGTGCCCTGGGAGTGCCATAGGCTCTGCACACTGTTTACCCAGGTTCCAGGCACTTTTCCCCGCTTCTTAATAGCTGTCATGTGCCCTGGGAGTGCCATAGGCTCTGCACACTGTTTACCCAGGTTACAGGCACTTTTTCCCCGCTTTTTAATAGCTGTCATGTGCCCTGGGAGTGCCATAGGCTCTGCACACTGTTTACCCAGGTTCCAGGCACTTTTCCCCCGCTTCTTAATAGCTGTCATGTGCCCTGGGAGTGCCATAGGCTCTGTAGACTGTTTACCCAGGTTCCAGGCTCTTTTTCCCCGCTTCTTAATAGCTGTCATGTGCCCTGGGAGTGCCATAGGCTCTGCACACTGTTTACCCAGGTTCCAGGCTCTTTTTCCCCGCTTCTTAATAGCTGTCATGTGCCCTGGGAGTCCCATACTAATTAAATGTATTTGTATGATATATTTCTGGGGTAGGAAAGTGACATTTCTGGGTGATTCTGTCAGTTTATGGAGCTTAGCTCACACATCCTGGAGGTTCCAGGCCGAATTTGGGTGTTCATAGGCTGCCTGCCATGCGCCCCCACCCGTGGAAAGAAGAAAAAAGTGAAGAAAATGGTTAATTATATCTTAAAATAATCAAAAATGAAGTTTTGAAAAAATTCTGAAAAAACGACTAAGTGCCCACGGAGAAGGGGAAATGAAAAGCTCAACCCTTCGGCGCTTTTTCCCCTTCTCCGTTGCAAGTCGCAACGGAGAAGGGGAAAAAGGTCCGGGGCTTCATTTCCGCTTCTCCGTCGAAAAAATTCATTCATCCATTTCAAACTACCGTCTGCACGAAATCGGAAACCCGGTTTTTGGTCATACTCTGAAAAAAAACGGCTGTTTGCAAACGCGGAGGTGAAGTGTCCGCTCACCATGCACTATGGGTCAGCCTTATTTTGTGCCTCAAGACCCCCCCAGCCTGGTTCTCACAAAAGTGCCTCTGGAGCAATGTAAGGGGAGTTGCCAGGGGACTCTATCCGCCTTACGAGACACTATTTTCGGACACTTTTTTACATTTTCACCCCTTTGGCCCGGTTCTCAAAAAAGTTTTGTCCGACAAATGTGACTCTGGAGGAATGTCAGGGGAGTTGACAGGGGACTCTATCCGCCTTACGAGACACTATTTTCGGACACTTTTTTTACATTTTCACCCCTTTTGCCTGGTTCTCAAAAAAGTTTTGTCTGAGAAATGTGACTCTGGAGGAATGTCAGGGGAGTTGACAGGGGACTCTACCCGGCTCATGAGGCACTATTTTCGGACACTTTTTTCACATTTTCACCCCTTTGGCCCGGTTCTCAAAAAAGTTTTGTCTGAGAAATGTGACTCTGG
>CM062283.1:1396911-1401911 GCA_031216635.1 Dissostichus eleginoides | reverse complement strand
GCCTGGAACCTGGGTAAACAGTGTGCAGAGCCTATGGCACTCCCAGGGCACATGACAGCTATTAAGAAGCGGGGGAAAAGTGCCTGGAACCTGGGTAAACAGTGTGCACAGCCTATGGCACTCCCAGGGCACATGACAGCTATTAAGAAGCGGGGAAAAGCCTGGAACCTGGGTAAACAGTGTGCACAGCCTATGGCACTCCCAGGGCACATGACAGCTATTAAAAGCGGGGAAAAAGAGCCTGGAACCTGGGTAAACAGTGTGCACAGCCTATGGCACTCCCAGGGCACATGACAGCTATTAAAAGCGGGGAAAAAGTGCCTGGAACCTGGGTAAACAGTGTGCACAGAGCCTATGGCACTCCCAGGGCACATGACAGCTATTAAGAAGCGGGGAAAAAGTGCCTGGAACCTGGGTAAACAGTCTGCACAGCCTATGGCACTCCCAGGGCACATGACAGCTATTAAAGCGGGGAAAAGTGCCTGGAACCTGGGTAAACAGTGTGCAGAGCCTATGGCACTCCCAGGGCACATGACAGCTATTAAGAAGCGGGGAAAAAGAGCCTGGAACCTGGGTAAACAGTGTGCAGAGCCTATGGCACTCCCAGGGCACATGACAGCTATTAAAAGCGGGGAAAAGCCTGGAACCTGGGTAAACAGTGTGCACAGCCTATGGCACTCCCAGGGCACATGACAGCTATTAAAAAGCGGGGAAAAAGTGCCTGGAACCTGGGTAAACAGTCTGCACAGCCTATGGCACTCCCAGGGCACATGACAGCTATTAAGAAGCGGGGAAAAAGTGCCTGGAACCTGGGTAAACAGTGTGCACAGCCTATGGCACTCCCAGGGCACATGACAGCTATTAAGAAGCGGGGAAAAAGTGCCTGGAACCTGGGTAAACAGTGTGCAGAGCCTATGGCACTCCCAGGGCACATGACAGCTATTAAAAAGCGGGGAAAAAGAGCCTGGAACCTGGGTAAACAGTGTGCACAGCCTATGGCACTCCCAGGGCACATGACAGCTATTAAGAAGCGGGGAAAAAGTGCCTGGAACCTGGGTAAACAGTGTGCACAGCCTATGGCACTCCCAGGGCACATGACAGCTATTAAAAAGCGGGGAAAAAGAGCCTGGAACCTGGGTAAACAGTGTGCAGAGCCTATGGCACTCCCAGGGCACATGACAGCTATTAAAAGCGGGGAAAAAGTGCCTGGAACCTGGGTAAACAGTCTACAGAGCCTATGGCACTCCCAGGGCACATGACAGCTATTAAAAGCGGGGAAAAAGTGCCTGGAACCTGGGTAAACAGTCTGCACAGCCTATGGCACTCCCAGGGCACATGACAGCTATTAAGAAGCGGGGAAAAAGTGCCTGGAACCTGGGTAAACAGTGTGCAGAGCCTATGGCACTCCCAGGGCACATGACAGCTATTAAAAAGCGGGGAAAAAGTGCCTGTAACCTGGGTAAACAGTGTGCAGAGCCTATGGCACTCCCAGGGCACATGACAGCTATTAAGAAGCGGGGGAAAAGTGCCTGGAACCTGGGTAAACAGTGTGCACAGCCTATGGCACTCCCAGGGCACATGACAGCTATTAAGAAGCGGGGAAAAAGTGCCTGGAACCTGGGTAAACAGTGTGCAGAGCCTATGGCACTCCCAGGGCACATGACAGCTATTAAGAAGCGGGGAAAAGTGCCTGGAACCTGGGTAAACAGTGTGCAGAGCCTATGGCACTCCCAGGGCACATGACAGCTATTAAGAAGCGGGGGAAAAGTGCCTGGAACCTGGGTAAACAGTGTGCAGAGCCTATGGCACTCCCAGGGCACATGACAGCTATTAAAGCGGGGAAAAAGCCTGGAACCTGGGTAAACAGTGTGCACAGCCTATGGCACTCCCAGGGCACATGACAGCTATTAAAAGCGGGGAAAAGAGCCTGGAACCTGGGTAAACAGTGTGCACAGCCTATGGCACTCCCAGGGCACATGACAGCTATTAAGAAGCGGGGAAAAAGAGCCTGGAACCTGGGTAAACAGTGTGCACAGCCTATGGCACTCCCAGGGCACATGACAGCTATTAAAAGCGGGGAAAAAGCCTGGAACCTGGGTAAACAGTGTGCACAGCCTATGGCACTCCCAGGGCACATGACAGCTATTAAAAGCGGGGAAAAAGTGCCTGGAACCTGGGTAAACAGTGTGCAGAGCCTATGGCACTCCCAGGGCACATGACAGCTATTAAAAGCGGGGAAAATGCCTGTAACCTGGGTAAACAGTGTGCACAGCCTATGGCACTCCCAGGGCACATGACAGCTATTAAAAGCGGGGAAAAAGTGCCTGGAACCTGGGTAAACAGTGTGCACAGCCTATGGCACTCCCAGGGCACATGACAGCTATTAAAGCGGGGAAAAAGAGCCTGGAACCTGGGTAAACAGTGTGCACAGCCTATGGCACTCCCAGGGCACATGACAGCTATTAAGAAGCGGGGAAAAAGAGCCTGGAACCTGGGTAAACAGTGTGCACAGCCTATGGCACTCCCAGGGCACATGACAGCTATTAAGCGGGGAAAAAGAGCCTGGAACCTGGGTAAACAGTGTGCAGAGCCTATGGCACTCCCAGGGCACATGACAGCTATTAAAAAGCGGGGAAAAAGTGCCTGGAACCTGGGTAAACAGTGTGCACCTATGGCACTCCCAGGGCACATGACAGCTATTAAGAAGCGGGGGAAAAGTGCCTGGAACCTGGGTAAACAGTGTGCACAGATATGGCACTCCCAGGGCACATGACAGCTATTAAGAAGCGGGGAAAAGCCTGGAACCTGGGTAAACAGTGTGCAGCCTATGGCACTCCCAGGGCACATGACAGCTATTAAAAAGCGGGGAAAAAGAGCCTGGAACCTGGGTAAACAGTGTGCACAGCCTATGGCACTCCCAGGGCACATGACAGCTATTAAGAAGCGGGGAAAAGAGCCTGGAACCTGGGTAAACAGTGTGCACAGCCTATGGCACTCCCAGGGCACATGACAGCTATTAAGAAGCGGGGAAAAAGTGCCTGGAACCTGGGTAAACAGTGTGCACAGCCTATGGCACTCCCAGGGCACATGACAGCTATTAAAAAGCCAGAAAAAAGAGCTTGGATCCTGGTTAAAATAGAGGCAGAGTGAACCCAGTGCAGGACCACGCAGCTGCCTTTTCAACCCAGGAAAGGGTTTGAAAGTGGGGGAAAGTGTTCATGCAGCCCCCTACACGGTAATAATGATTAAAAACATTTCTACGGCAGCGTGTATTTTAAAATATTTTAAACCGGTTAAAAAGCACAAAGTGATTTAAGTGCAGTTCCCATGTTTCCCCACAGGAGGCACTTCGCCCCACATGATCACAGTGCATTAACAGTAAAACATGCAATAAAAAATGGCAAATCATGGATTTAAGGTGCAGGGAGGCTCCGCACCAGACACATGTACATTCCCAAGTCCCCACATAGTGACAACGTGATTTAAACTAGTTTCTGCGGGGAAAAGAGTGCTAAAAGTCGGATAAAACTCTGCTAAAACTCTGATAACGGTGTGGTAAAGTCTGATTGTTTCAGAGACCCATAGTAAGGATACAACAAACCATTTACATCTAAAAGTATCCATTAAATTCATTTGCAGGGGAAAAAGTGCAGAGAGAAGCCTGAAAATGCCTCTCCAGGACCACGGAGAGCTCCCAGGTGCTGAAGAGGGTGGGAGACAGGCTCACAGCTCAGCCCGGAACCTTCAGCAGGCCCCCCTGCAGCATCCCACCCCCAGCTGCTGGGCATCGACTCGACATGGAGGTGGGCAGTCCGCCTCTCGGCACCCAAACTCGGCCCTGAGACCTCCAGCCCCTCTCTCTGAACCAGCTATGAGAAGCCAATGTACCTCCAAACCTTTGCTTACGGCCATACCACCCTGATCACGCCCGATCTCGTCCGATCTCGGAAGCTAAGCAGGGTCGGGCCGGGTCAGTACTTGGATGGGAGACCGCCTGGGAATACCCGGTGCTGTAAGCTTTTTTTTTAAACCCAGGACAGAGACCGGAAAATCACCTCTCTTTGGCGGCTCACAGACCACCAAAGGACGGACTAATGACCTCCCAGCACGTCTCCCTAATGTGGGCACTTAGGTTATTTCACACCTCCAGGAGAGAGACCGGTAAATGCGCCTCTATTTGCCCGCTCACAGACCACCAAAGGACGGACTAATGACCTCCAGCACGTCTCCCTAATGTGGGCACTTAGGTTATTTCACACCTCCAGGAGAGAGACGGTAAATGCGCCTCTATTTGCCCGCTCACAGACCACCAAAGGACGGACTAATGACCTCCAGCACGTCTCCCTAATGTGGGCACTTAGGTTATTTCACACCTCCAGGAGAGAGACCGGTAAATGCGCCTCTTTTGCCCGCTCACAGACCACCAAAGGACGGACTAATGACCTCCAGCACGTCTCCCTAATGTGGGCACTTAGGTTATTTCACACCTCCAGGAGAGAGACCGGTAAATGCGCCTCTATTTGCCCGCTCACAGACCACCAAAGGACGGACTAATGACCTCCAGCACGTCTCCCTAATGTGGGCACTTAGGTTATTTCACACCTCCAGGAGAGAGACCGGTAAATGCGCCTCTATTTGCCCGCTCACAGACCACCAAAGGACGGACTAATGACCTCCAGCACGTCTCCCTAATGTGGGCACTTAGGTTATTTCACACCTCCAGGAGAGAGACCGGTAAATGCGCCTCTATTTGCCCGCTCACAGACCACCAAAGGACGGACTAATGACCTCCAGCACGTCTCCCTAATGTGGGCACTTAGGTTATTTCACACCTCCAGGAGAGAGAGCGGTAAATGCGCCTCTCTTTGCCCGCTCACAGACCACCAAAGGACGGACTAATGACCTCCAGCACGTCTCCCTAATGTGGGCACTTAGGTTATTTCACACCTCCAGGAGAGAGACGGTAAATGCGCCTCTATTTGCCCGCTCACAGACCACCA
>CM062283.1:1374411-1386911 GCA_031216635.1 Dissostichus eleginoides | reverse complement strand
GTCCCCTGTCAACTCCCCTGACATTCCTCCAGAGTCACATTTGTCAGAGAAAACTTTTTTGAGAACCAGGCAAAAGGGGTGAAAATGTGAAAAAAGTGTCCGAAAATAGTGCCTCGTGAGGCGGGTAGAGTCCCCTGTCAACTCCCCTGACATTCCTCCAGAGTCACATTTCTCAGACAAAACTTTTTTGAGAACCGGGCCAAAGGGGTGAAAATGTGAAAAAAGTGTCCGAAAATAGTGCCTCATGAGCCGGGTAGAGTCCCCTGTCAACTCCCCTGACATTCCTCCAGAGTCACATTTCTCAGACAAAACTTTTTTGAGAACCAGGCAAAAGGGGTGAAAATGTAAAAAAAGTGTCCGAAAATAGTGTCTCGTAAGGCGGATAGAGTCCCCTGTCAACTCCCCTGACATTCCTCCAGAGTCACATTTGTCAGACAAAACTTTTTTGAGAACCGGGCCAAAGGGGTGAAAATGTAAAAAAGTGTCCGAAAATAGTGTCTCGTAAGGCGGATAGAGTCCCCTGGCAACTCCCCTTACATTGCTCCAGAGGCACTTTTGTGAGAACCAGGCTGGGGGGGTCTTGAGGCACAAAATAAGGCTGACCCATAGTGCATGGTGAGCGGACACTTCACCTCCGCGTTTGCAAACAGCCGTTTTTTTTCAGAGTATGACCAAAAACCGGGTTTCCGATTTCGTGCAGACGGTAGTTTGAAATGGATGAATGAATTTTTTCGACGGAGAAGCGGAAATGAAGCCCCGGACCTTTTTCCCCTTCTCCGTTGCGACTTGCAACGGAGAAGGGGAAAAAGCGCCGAAGGGTTGAGCTTTTCATTTCCCCTTCTCCGTGGGCACTTAGTCGTTTTTTCAGAATTTTTTCAAAACTTCATTTTTGTTATTTTAAGATATAATTAACCATTTTCTTCACTTTTTTCTTCTTTCCACGGGTGGGGGCGCATGGCAGGCAGCCTATGAACACCCAAATTCGGCCTGGAACCTCCAGGATGTGTGGCTAAGCTCCATAAACTGACAGAATCACCCAGAAATGTCACTTTCCTACCCCAGAAATATATCATACAAATACATTTCATTAGTATGGGACTCCCAGGGCACATGACAGCTATTAAGAAGCGGGGAAAAGTGCCTGGAACCTGGGTAAACAGTGTGCAGAGCCTATGGACTCCCAGGGCACATGACAGCTATTAAGAAGCGGGGAAAAGTGCCTGGAACCTGGGTAAACAGTGTGCAGAGCCTATGGCACTCCCAGGGCACATGACAGCTATTAAAAAGGGGGAAAAGTGCCTGGAACCTGGGTAAACAGTCACAGAGCCTATGGCACTCCCAGGGCACATGACAGCTATTAAAAGCGGGGAAAAAGTGCCTGGAACCTGGGTAAACAGTGTGCAGAGCCTATGGCACTCCCAGGGCACATGACAGCTATTAAAAGCGGGGGAAAAAGTGCCTGGAACCTGGGTAAACAGTGTGCAGAGCCTATGGCACTCCCAGGGCACATGACAGCTATTAAGAAGCGGGGGAAAAGTGCCTGGAACCTGGGTAAACAGTGTGCACAGCCTATGGCACTCCCAGGGCACATGACAGCTATTAAGAAGCGGGGGAAAAGTGCCTGGAACCTGGGTAAACAGTGTGCAGAGCCTATGGCACTCCCAGGGCACATGACAGCTATTAAGAAGGGGGAAAAGTGCCTGGAACCTGGGTAAACAGTGTGCACAGCCTATGGCACTCCCAGGGCACATGACAGCTATTAAGAAGCGGGGGAAAAGAGCCTGGAACCTGGGTAAACAGTGTGCACAGCCTATGGCACTCCCAGGGCACATGACAGCTATTAAGAAGCGGGGAAAAAGAGCCTGAACCTGGGTAAACAGTCTGCACAGCCTATGGCACTCCCAGGGCACATGACAGCTATTAAGAAGCGGGGAAAAAGAGCCTGAACCTGGGTAAACAGTCTGCACAGCCTATGGCACTCCCAGGGCACATGACAGCTATTAAGAAGCGGGGAAAAAGAGCCTGAACCTGGGTAAACAGTGTGCACAGCCTATGGCACTCCCAGGGCACATGACAGCTATTAAGAAGCGGGGAAAAAGAGCCTGGAACCTGGGTAAACAGTGTGCAGAGCCTATGGCACTCCCAGGGCACATGACAGCTATTAAAAGCGGGGAAAAAGAGCCTGGAACCTGGGTAAACAGTGTGCACAGCCTATGGCACTCCCAGGGCACATGACAGCTATTAAAAGCGGGGAAAAAGTGCCTGGAACCTGGGTAAACAGTCTGCACAGCCTATGGCACTCCCAGGGCACATGACAGCTATTAAGAAGCGGGGAAAAAGTGCCTGGAACCTGGGTAAACAGTGTGCACAGCCTATGGCACTCCCAGGGCACATGACAGCTATTAAGAAGCGGGGAAAAAGTGCCTGGAACCTGGGTAAACAGTGTGCACAGCCTATGGCACTCCCAGGGCACATGACAGCTATTAAGAAGCGGGGAAAAAGAGCCTGGAACCTGGGTAAACAGTGTGCAGAGCCTATGGCACTCCCAGGGCACATGACAGCTATTAAAAGCGGGGAAAAAGAGCCTGGAACCTGGGTAAACAGTGTGCACAGCCTATGGCACTCCCAGGGCACATGACAGCTATTAAGAAGCGGGGAAAAAGTGCCTGGAACCTGGGTAAACAGTGTGCACAGCCTATGGCACTCCCAGGGCACATGACAGCTATTAAAAGCGGGGAAAAAGTGCCTGGAACCTGGGTAAACAGTCTGCAGCCTATGGCACTCCCAGGGCACATGACAGCTATTAAAAGCGGGGAAAAAGTGCCTGGAACCTGGGTAAACAGTCTGCAGAGCCTATGGCACTCCCAGGGCACATGACAGCTATTAAAAGCGGGGAAAAAGTGCCTGGAACCTGGGTAAACAGTGTGCAGAGCCTATGGCACTCCCAGGGCACATGACAGCTATTAAAAGCGGGGAAAAAGTGCCTGGAACCTGGGTAAACAGTGTGCACAGCCTATGGCACTCCCAGGGCACATGACAGCTATTAAGAAGCGGGGAAAAGTGCCTGAACCTGGGTAAACAGTGTGCAGAGCCTATGGCACTCCCAGGGCACATGACAGCTATTAAGAAGCGGGGGAAAAGTGCCTGGAACCTGGGTAAACAGTGTGCAGAGCCTATGGCACTCCCAGGGCACATGACAGCTATTAAGAAGCGGGGGAAAAGTGCCTGGAACCTGGGTAAACAGTGTGCAGAGCCTATGGCACTCCCAGGGCACATGACAGCTATTAAGAAGCGGGGGAAAAGTGCCTGGAACCTGGGTAAACAGTGTGCAGAGCCTATGGCACTCCCAGGGCACATGACAGCTATTAAAAGCGGGGAAAAGTGCCTTAACCTGGGTAAACAGTGTGCACAGCCTATGGCACTCCCAGGGCACATGACAGCTATTAAAAGCGGGGAAAAAGAGCCTGGAACCTGGGTAAACAGTGTGCACAGCCTATGGCACTCCCAGGGCACATGACAGCTATTAAGAAGGGGGAAAAAGTGCCTGTAACCTGGGTAAACAGTGTGCACAGCCTATGGCACTCCCAGGGCACATGACAGCTATTAAGAAGCGGGGAAAAAGAGCCTGGAACCTGGGTAAACAGTGTGCACAGCCTATGGCACTCCCAGGGCACATGACAGCTATTAAAAGCGGGGGAAAAGAGCCTGGAACCTGGGTAAACAGTGTGCAGAGCCTATGGCACTCCCAGGGCACATGACAGCTATTAAAAGCGGGGAAAAAGTGCCTGGAACCTGGGTAAACAGTGTGCAGAGCCTATGGCACTCCCAGGGCACATGACAGCTATTAAAAGCGGGGAAAAGTGCCTGGAACCTGGGTAAACAGTGTGCACAGCCTATGGCACTCCCAGGGCACATGACAGCTATTAAGAAGCGGGGGAAAAGTGCCTGGAACCTGGGTAAACAGTGTGCACAGCCTATGGCACTCCCAGGGCACATGACAGCTATTAAGAAGCGGGGAAAAAGAGCCTGGAACCTGGGTAAACAGTGTGCACAGCCTATGGCACTCCCAGGGCACATGACAGCTATTAAGAAGCGGGGAAAAAGAGCCTGGAACCTGGGTAAACAGTGTGCAGAGCCTATGGCACTCCCAGGGCACATGACAGCTATTAAAAGCGGGGAAAAAGTGCCTGGAACCTGGGTAAACAGTGTGCAGAGCCTATGGCACTCCCAGGGCACATGACAGCTATTAAAAGCGGGGAAAAGTGCCTGGAACCTGGGTAAACAGTGTGCAGCCTATGGCACTCCCAGGGCACATGACAGCTATTAAGAAGCGGGGGAAAAGTGCCTGGAACCTGGGTAAACAGTGTGCACAGCCTATGGCACTCCCAGGGCACATGACAGCTATTAAAAGCGGGGAAAAAGAGCCTGGAACCTGGGTAAACAGTGTGCACAGCCTATGGCACTCCCAGGGCACATGACAGCTATTAAGAAGCGGGGAAAAAGAGCCTGGAACCTGGGTAAACAGTGTGCACAGCCTATGGCACTCCCAGGGCACATGACAGCTATTAAGAAGCGGGGAAAAAGTGCCTGGAACCTGGGTAAACAGTGTGCACAGCCTATGGCACTCCCAGGGCACATGACAGCTATTAAAAGCGGGGAAAAAGTGCCTGGAACCTGGGTAAACAGTGTGCAGAGCCTATGGCACTCCCAGGGCACATGACAGCTATTAAAAGCGGGGAAAAAGTGCCTGGAACCTGGGTAAACAGTGTGCACAGCCTATGGCACTCCCAGGGCACATGACAGCTATTAAAAGCGGGGAAAAAGAGCCTGGAACCTGGGTAAACAGTGTGCAGAGCCTATGGCACTCCCAGGGCACATGACAGCTATTAAAAGCGGGGAAAAAGAGCCTGGAACCTGGGTAAACAGTGTGCACAGCCTATGGCACTCCCAGGGCACATGACAGCTATTAAAAGCGGGGGAAAGAGCCTGGAACCTGGGTAAACAGTGTGCACAGCCTATGGCACTCCCAGGGCACATGACAGCTATTAAGAAGCGGGGGAAAGAGCCTGGAACCTGGGTAAACAGTGTGCACAGCCTATGGCACTCCCAGGGCACATGACAGCTATTAAAAGCGGGGAAAAAGAGCCTAACCTGGGTAAACAGTGTGCACAGCCTATGGCACTCCCAGGGCACATGACAGCTATTAAAAGCGGGGAAAAGTGCCTGGAACCTGGGTAAACAGTGTGCAGAGCCTATGGCACTCCCAGGGCACATGACAGCTATTAAAAGCGGGGGAAAAGTGCCTGGAACCTGGGTAAACAGTGTGCACAGCCTATGGCACTCCCAGGGCACATGACAGCTATTAAAAGCGGGGAAAAGAGCCTGGAACCTGGGTAAACAGTGTGCACAGCCTATGGCACTCCCAGGGCACATGACAGCTATTAAGAAGCGGGGAAAAAGAGCCTGGAACCTGGGTAAACAGTGTGCACAGCCTATGGCACTCCCAGGGCACATGACAGCTATTAAGAAGCGGGGAAAAAGAGCCTGGAACCTGGGTAAACAGTGTGCACAGCCTATGGCACTCCCAGGGCACATGACAGCTATTAAGAAGCGGGGAAAAAGAGCCTGGAACCTGGGTAAACAGTGTGCAGCCTATGGCACTCCCAGGGCACATGACAGCTATTAAAAGCGGGGAAAAGAGCCTGGAACCTGGGTAAACAGTGTGCACAGCCTATGGCACTCCCAGGGCACATGACAGCTATTAAGAAGGGGGAAAAGAGCCTGGAACCTGGGTAAACAGTCTGCACAGCCTATGGCACTCCCAGGGCACATGACAGCTATTAAAAGCGGGGAAAAAGAGCCTGGAACCTGGGTAAACAGTGTGCACAGCCTATGGCACTCCCAGGGCACATGACAGCTATTAAAAGCGGGGAAAAAGAGCCTGGAACCTGGGTAAACAGTGTGCACAGCCTATGGCACTCCCAGGGCACATGACAGCTATTAAGAAGCGGGGAAAAAGTGCCTGGAACCTGGGTAAACAGTGTGCAGAGCCTATGGCACTCCCAGGGCACATGACAGCTATTAAGAAGCGGGGGAAAAGTGCCTGGAACCTGGGTAAACAGTGTGCAGAGCCTATGGCACTCCCAGGGCACATGACAGCTATTAAAAGCGGGGAAAAAGTGCCTGGAACCTGGGTAAACAGTGTGCACAGCCTATGGCACTCCCAGGGCACATGACAGCTATTAAGAAGCGGGGAAAAAGAGCCTGGAACCTGGGTAAACAGTCTGCACAGCCTATGGCACTCCCAGGGCACATGACAGCTATTAAGAAGCGGGGAAAAAGAGCCTGGAACCTGGGTAAACAGTGTGCACAGCCTATGGCACTCCCAGGGCACATGACAGCTATTAAAAAGCGGGGAAAAAGAGCCTGGAACCTGGGTAAACAGTGTGCAGAGCCTATGGCACTCCCAGGGCACATGACAGCTATTAAAAGCGGGGAAAAAAGTGCCTGGAACCTGGGTAAACAGTGTGCACAGCCTATGGCACTCCCAGGGCACATGACAGCTATTAAGAAGCGGGGAAAAAAGTGGAACCTGGGTAAACAGTGTGCACAGCCTATGGCACTCCCAGGGCACATGACAGCTATTAAGAAGCGGGGAAAAAGAGCCTGGAACCTGGGTAAACAGTCTGCACAGCCTATGGCACTCCCAGGGCACATGACAGCTATTAAAAGCGGGGAAAAAGAGCCTGGAACCTGGGTAAACAGTCTGCACAGCCTATGGCACTCCCAGGGCACATGACAGCTATTAAGAAGCGGGGAAAAAGTGCCTGGAACCTGGGTAAACAGTGTGCAGAGCCTATGGCACTCCCAGGGCACATGACAGCTGTTAAGAAGGGGGGAAAGTGCCTGGAACCTGGGTAAACAGTGTGCAGAGCCTATGGCACTCCCAGGGCACATGACAGCTATTAAAAAGCGGGGAAAAAGTGCCTGGAACCTGGGTAAACAGTGTGCAGAGCCTATGGCACTCCCAGGGCACATGACAGCTATTAAAAAGCGGGGAAAAAGAGCCTGGAACCTGGGTAAACAGTCTGCACAGCCTATGGCACTCCCAGGGCACATGACAGCTATTAAGAAGCGGGGAAAAAGAGCCTGGAACCTGGGTAAACAGTCTACAGAGCCTATGGCACTCCCAGGGCACATGACAGCTATTAAAAAGCGGGGAAAAAGAGCCTGGAACCTGGGTAAACAGTGTGCACAGCCTATGGCACTCCCAGGGCACATGACAGCTATTACAAAGCGGGGGGAAAGAGCCTGGAACCTGGGTAAACAGTGTGCACAGCCTATGGCACTCCCAGGGCACATGACAGCTATTACAAAGCGGGGGGAAAGAGCCTGGAACCTGGGTAAACAGTCTGCACAGCCTATGGCACTCCCAGGGCACATGACAGCTATTAAGAAGCGGGGAAAAAGTGCCTGTAACCTGGGTAAACAGTGTGCAGAGCCTATGGCACTCCCAGGGCACATGACAGCTATTAAAAAGCGGGGGAAAAGTGCCTGGAACCTGGGTAAACAGTGTGCAGAGCCTATGGCACTCCCAGGGCACATGACAGCTATTAAAAAGCGGGGAAAATGTGCCTGGAACCTGGGTAAACAGTGTGCAGAGCCTATGGCACTCCCAGGGCACATGACAGCTATTAAGAAGCGGGGAAAAAGAGCCTGGAACCTGGGTAAACAGTGTGCACAGCCTATGGCACTCCCAGGGCACATGACAGCTATTAAGAAGCGGGGAAAAGTGCCTGGAACCTGGGTAAACAGTGTGCAGAGCCTATGGCACTCCCCAGGGCACATGACAGCTATTAAGAAGCGGGAAAAAGAGCCTGGAACCTGGGTAAACAGTGTGCACAGCCTATGGCACTCCCAGGGCACATGACAGCTATTAAGAAGCGGGGAAAAAGAGCCTGGAACCTGGGTAAACAGTGTGCAGAGCCTATGGCACTCCCAGGGCACATGACAGCTATTAAGAAGCGGGGGGAAAGAGCCTGGATCCTGGGTAAACAGTGTGCACAGCCTATGGCACTCCCAGGGCACATGACAGCTATTAAAAGCGGGGGAAAAGAGCCTGGAACCTGGGTAAACAGTCTGCACAGCCTATGGCACTCCAGGGCACATGACAGCTATTAAGAAGCGGGGAAAAAGTGCCTGGAACCTGGGTAAACAGTGTGCACAGCCTATGGCACTCCCAGGGCACATGACAGCTATTAAAAAGCGGGGAAAAAGAGCCTGGAACCTGGGTAAACAGTCTGCACAGCCTATGGCACTCCCAGGGCACATGACAGCTATTAAGAAGCGGGGAAAAAGTGCCTGGAACCTGGGTAAACAGTGTGCAGAGCCTATGGCACTCCCAGGGCACATGACAGCTGTTAAGAAGCGGGGGGAAAGTGCCTGGAACCTGGGTAAACAGTGTGCAGAGCCTATGGCACTCCCAGGGCACATGACAGCTATTAAAAAGCGGGGAAAAAGTGCCTGGAACCTGGGTAAACAGTGTGCAGAGCCTATGGCACTCCCAGGGCACATGACAGCTATTAAAAAGCGGGGAAAAGAGCCTGGAACCTGGGTAAACAGTCTGCACAGCCTATGGCACTCCCAGGGCACATGACAGCTATTAAGAAGCGGGGAAAAAGAGCCTGGAACCTGGGTAAACAGTCTACAGAGCCTATGGCACTCCCAGGGCACATGACAGCTATTAAAAAGCGGGGAAAAAGAGCCTGGAACCTGGGTAAACAGTGTGCACAGCCTATGGCACTCCCAGGGCACATGACAGCTATTAAAAAGCGGGGAAAAAGAGCCTGGAACCTGGGTAAACAGTGTGCACAGTGTGTGGGACTCCCAGGGCACATGACAGCTATTAAAAAGCCAGGAAAAAGAGCTTGGATCCTGGTTAAAATAGAGGCAGAGTGAACCCAGAGTGCAGGACCACGCAGCTGCCTTTTCAACCCAGGAAAAGGGTTTGAAAGGTGGGGGAAAGTGTTCATGCAGCCCCCTAACAACGGTAACAATGATTAAAAACCATTTCTAGGGCAGCGTGTATTTTAAAAGTGAAAAAAACCCCATTTTAAACCGTTTAAAAAGCACAAAGTGATTTAAGTGCAGTTCCCATGTTTCCCCACAGGAGGGCACTTCGCCCCACATGAGCACAGTGCATTAACAGTAAAACATGCAATAAAAAATGGCAAATCAATGGATTTAAGGTGCAGGGAGGCTCCGCACCAGACACATGTACATTCCCAGTCCCCACAATAGTGACAACGGTGATTTAAACTAGTTTCCTGGGGGAAAAGAGTGCTAAAAGTCGGATAAAACTCTGCTAAAACTCTGATAACGGTGTGGTAAGAGTCTGATTGTTTCAGAGACCCATAGTAAGGATACAACAAACCATTTACATCTAAAAGTATCCATTAAAATTCATTTGCAGGGGAAAAAGTGCAGAGAGAAGCCTGAAAATGCCTCTCCAGGACCACGGAGAGCTCCCAGGTGCTGAAGAGGGTGGGAGACAGGCTCACAGCTCAGCCCGGAACCTTCAGCAGGCCCCCCTGCAGCATCCCACCCCCAGCTGCTGGGCATCGACTCGACATGGAGGTGGGCAGTCCGCCTCTCGGCACCCAAACTCGGCCCTGAGACCTCCAGCCCCTCTCTCTGAACCAGCTATGAGAAGCCAATGTACCTCCAAACCCTTTGCTTACGGCCATACCACCCTGATCACGCCCGATCTCGTCCGATCTCGGAAGCTAAGCAGGGTCGGGCCGGGTCAGTACTTGGATGGGAGACCGCCTGGGAATACCCGGTGCTGTAAGCTTTTTTTTTAAACCCAGGACAGAGACCGGGAAAATCACCTCTCTTTGGCGGCTCACACACCACCAAAGGACGGGCTAATGACCCCAGCACGTCTCCCTAATGTGGGCACTTAGGTTATTTCACACCTCCAGGAGAGAGACCGGTAAATGCGCCTCTATTTGCCCGCTCACAGACCACCAAAGGACGGACTAATGACCTCCAGCACGTCTCCCTAATGTGGGCACTTAGGTTATTTCACACCTCCAGGAGAGAGAGCGGTAAATGCGCCTCTCTTTGCCCGCTCACAGACCACCAAAGGACGGACTAATGACCTCCAGCACGTCTCCCTAATGTGGGCACTTAGGTTATTTCACACCTCCAGGAGAGAGAGCGGTAAATGCGCCTCTCTTTGCCCGCTCACAGACCACCAAAGGACGGACTAATGACCTCCAGCACGTCTCCCTAATGTGGGCACTTAGGTTATTTCACACCTCCAGGAGAGAGAGCGGTAAATGCGCCTCTCTTTGCCCGCTCACAGACCACCAAAGGACGGACTAATGACCTCCAGCACGTCTCCTAATGTGGGCACTTAGGTTATTTCACACCTCCAGGAGAGAGACCGGTAAATGCGCTCTATTTGCCCGCTCACACACCCCCAAATGACGGCCTGGAGACCTCCAGCATGTCTCCCTAATGTGGGCACTTAGGTTATTTCACACCTCCAGGAGAGAGACCGGTAAATGCGCCTCTATTTGCCCGCTCACAGACCACCAAAGGACGGACTAATGACCTCCAGCACGTCTCCCTAATGGGGCACTTAGGTTATTTCACACCTCCAGGAGAGAGACCGGTAAATGCGCCTCTATTGCCCGCTCACAGACCACCAAAGGACGGACTAATGACCTCCAGCACGTCTCCCTAATGTGGGCACTTAGGTTATTTCACACCTCCAGGAGAGAGAGCGGTAAATGCGCCTCTCTTTGCCCGCTCACAGACCACCAAAGGACGGACTAATGACCTCCAGCACGTCTCCCTAATGTGGGCACTTAGGTTATTTCACACCTCCAGGAGAGAGAGCGGTAAATGCGCCCTCTTTGCCCGCTCACAGACCACCAAAGGACGGACTAATGACCTCCAGCACGTCTCCCTAATGTGGGCACTTAGGTTATTTCACACCTCCAGGAGAGAGAGCGGTAAATGCGCCTCTCTTGCCCGCTCACAGACCACCAAAGGACGGACTAATGACCTCCAGCACGTCTCCCTAATGTGGGCACTTAGGTTATTTCACACCTCCAGGAGAGAGAGCGGTAAATGCGCCTCTCTTTGCCCGCTCACAGACCACCAAAGGACGGACTAATGACCTCCAGCACGTCTCCCTAATGTGGGCACTTAGGTTATTTCACACCTCCAGGAGAGAGACCGGTAAATGCGCCTCTATTTGCCCGCTCACACACCCCAAATGACGGCCTGGAGACTCCAGCATGTCTCCCTAATGTGGGCACTTAGGTTATTTCACACCTCCAGGAGAGAGACCGGTAAATGCGCCTCTATTTGCCCGCTCACAGACCACCAAAGGACGGACTAATGACCTCCAGCACGTCTCCCTAATGTGGGCACTTAGGTTATTTCACACCTCCAGGAGAGAGAGCGGTAAATGCGCCTCTCTTTGCCCGCTCACAGACCACCAAAGGACGGACTAATGACCTCCAGCACGTCTCCCTAATGTGGGCACTTAGGTTATTTCACACCTCCAGGAGAGAGAGCGGTAAATGCGCCTCTCTTTGCCGCTCACAGACCACCAAAGGACGGACTAATGACTCCAGCACGTTCCCTAATGTGGGCACTTAGGTTATTTCACACCTCCAGGAGAGAGAGCGGTAAATGCGCCTCTCTTTGCCCGCTCACAGACCACCAAAGGACGGACTAATGACCTCCAGCACGTCTCCCTAATGTGGGCACTTAGGTTATTTCACACCTCCAGGAGAGAGACCGGTAAATGCGCCTCTATTTGCCCGCTCACACACCCCCAAATGACGGCCTGGAGACCTCCAGCATGTCTCCCTAATGTGGGCACTTAGGTTATTTCACACCTCCAGGAGAGAGACCGGTAAATGCGCCTCTATTTGCCCGCTCACAGACCACCAAAGGACGGACTAATGACCTCCAGCACGTCTCCCTAATGTGGGCACTTAGGTTATTTCACACCTCCAGGAGAGAGACCGGTAAATGCGCCTCTATTTGCCCGCTCACAGACCACCAAAGGACGGACTAATGACCTCCAGCACGTCTCCCTAATGTGGGCACTTAGGTTATTTCACACCTCCAGGAGAGAGAGCGGTAAATGCGCCTCTCTTTGCCGCTCACAGACCACCAAAGGACGGACTAATGACCTCCAGCACGTCTCCCTAATGTGGGCACTTAGGTTATTTCACACCTCCAGGAGAGAGAGCGGTAAATGCGCCTCTCTTTGCCCGCTCACAGACCACCAAAGGACGGACTAATGACCTCCAGCACGTCTCCCTAATGTGGGCACTTAGGTTATTTCACACCTCCAGGAGAGAGAGCGGTAAATGCGCCTCTCTTTGCCCGCTCACAGACCACCAAAGGACGGACTAATGACCTCCAGCACGTCTCCCTAATGATGGCACTTAGGTTATTTCACACCTCCA
>CM062283.1:1356911-1364411 GCA_031216635.1 Dissostichus eleginoides | reverse complement strand
AAAAGTGTCCGAAAATAGTGCCTCATGAGCCGGGTAGAGTCCCCTGTCAACTCCCCTGACATTCCTCAGAGTCACATTTGTCAGAGAAAACTTTTTTGAGAACAGGCAAAAGGGTGAAAATGTGAAAAAAGTGTCCGAAATAGTGCCTCGTGAGGCGGGTAGAGTCCTGTCAACTCCCCTGACATTCCTCCAGAGTCACATTTCTCAGACAAACTTTTTTGAGAACCGGGCCAAAGGGGTGAAAATGTGAAAAAAGTGTCCGAAAATAGTGCCTCATGAGCCGGGTAGAGTCCCCTGTCAACTCCCCTGACATTCCTCCAGAGTCACATTTCTCAGACAAAACTTTTTTGAGAACCAGGCAAAAGGGGTGAAAATGTAAAAAAAGTGTCCGAAAATAGTGTCTCGTAAGGCGGATAGAGTCCCCTGTCAACTCCCCTGACATTCCTCCAGAGTCACATTTGTCGGACAAAACTTTTTTGAGAACCGGGCCAAAGGGGTGAAAATGTAAAAAAGTGTCCGAAAATAGTGTCTCGTAAGGCGGATAGAGTCCCCTGGCAACTCCCCTTACATTGCTCCAGAGGCACTTTTGTGAGAACCAGGCTGGGGGGCTTGAGGCACAAATAAGGCTGACCCATAGTGCATTGGTGAGCGGACACTTCACCTCCGCGTTTGCAAACAGCCGTTTTTTTTCAGAGTATGACCAAAAACCGGGTTTCCGATTTCGTGCAGACGGTAGTTTGAAATGGATGAATGAATTTTTTCGACGGAGAAGCGGAAATGAAGCCCCGGACCTTTTTCCCCTTCTCCGTTGCGACTTGCAACGAGAAGGGGAAAAAGCGCCGAAGGGTTGAGCTTTCATTTCCCTTCTCCGTGGGCACTTAGTCGTTTTTTCAGAATTTTTCAAAACTTCATTTTGATTATTTTAAGATATAATTAACCATTTTCTTCACTTTTTTCTTCTTTCCACGGGTGGGGGCGCATGGCAGGCAGCCTATGAACACCCAAATTCGGCCTGGAACCTCCAGGATGTGTGAGCTAAGCTCCATAAACTGACAGAATCACCCAGAAATGTCACTTTCCTACCCCAGAAATATATCATACAAATACATTTAATAGTATGGGACTCCCAGGGCACATGACAGCTATTAAGAAGCGGGGAAAAAGAGCCTGGAACCTGGGTAAACAGTGTGCAGAGCCTATGGCACTCCCAGGGCACATGACAGCTATTAAGAAGCGGGAAAAAGAGCCTGGAACCTGGGTAAACAGTGTGCACAGCCTATGGCACTCCCAGGGCACATGACAGCTATTAAAAAGCGGGGAAAAAGTGCCTGGAACCTGGGTAAACAGTGTGCACAGCCTATGGCACTCCCAGGGCACATGACAGCTATTAAGAAGCGGGGAAAAAGTGCCTGTCCTGGGTAAACAGTGCACAGAGCCTATGGCACTCCCAGGGCACATGACAGCTATTAAAAGCGGGGAAAAAGTGCCTGGAACCTGGGTAAACAGTGTGCACAGCCTATGGCACTCCCAGGGCACATGACAGCTATTAAGAAGGGGGAAAGAGCCTGGAACCTGGGTAAACAGTGTGCACAGCCTATGGCACTCCCAGGGCACATGACAGCTATTAAGAAGCGGGGAAAAAGAGCCTGGACCTGGGTAAACAGTGTGCACAGCCTATGGCACTCCCAGGGCACATGACAGCTATTAAAAAGCGGGGAAAAGAGCCTGGAACCTGGGTAAACAGTGTGCAGAGCCTATGGCACTCCCAGGGCACATGACAGCTATTAAAAGCGGGAAAAGTGCCTGGAACCTGGGTAAACAGTGTGCAGAGCCTATGGCACTCCCAGGGCACATGACAGCTATTAAAAAGCGGGAAAAGTGCCTGGAACCTGGGTAAACAGTCTGCAGAGCCTATGGCACTCCCAGGGCACATGACAGCTATTAAAAGCGGGGAAAAAGTGCCTGGAACCTGGGTAAACAGTGTGCAGAGCCTATGGCACTCCCAGGGCACATGACAGCTATTAAGAAGCGGGGGAAAAGTGCCTGTAACCTGGGTAAACAGTGTGCAGAGCCTATGGCACTCCCAGGGCACATGACAGCTATTAAAAGCGGGGAAAGAGCCTGGAACCTGGGTAAACAGTGTGCACAGCCTATGGCACTCCCAGGGCACATGACAGCTATTAAGAAGCGGGGAAAAAGAGCCTGGAACCTGGGTAAACAGTGTGCAGAGCCTATGGCACTCCCAGGGCACATGACAGCTATTAAGAAGCGGGGAAAAAGTGCCTGGAACCTGGGTAAACAGTGTGCACAGCCTATGGCACTCCCAGGGCACATGACAGCTATTAAGAAGCGGGGGAAAAGTGCCTGGAACCTGGGTAAACAGTGTGCAGAGCCTATGGCACTCCCAGGGCACATGACAGCTATTAAGAAGCGGGGAAAAAGAGCCTGAATCCTGGGTAAACAGTGTGCACAGCCTATGGCACTCCCAGGGCACATGACAGCTATTAAAAAGCGGGGAAAAAGAGCCTGGAACCTGGGTAAACAGTGTGCACAGCCTATGGCACTCCCAGGGCACATGACAGCTATTAAGAAGCGGGGAAAAAGTGCCTGTAACCTGGGTAAACAGTCTGCACAGCCTATGGCACTCCCAGGGCACATGACAGCTATTAAAAAGCGGGGAAAAAGAGCCTGGAACCTGGGTAAACAGTGTGCACAGCCTATGGCACTCCCAGGGCACATGACAGCTATTAAAAAGCGGGGAAAAAGTGCCTGGAACCTGGGTAAACAGTCTACAGAGCCTATGGCACTCCCAGGGCACATGACAGCTATTAAGAAGCGGGGAAAAAGTGCCTGTAACCTGGGTAAACAGTGTGCACAGCCTATGGCACTCCCAGGGCACATGACAGCTATTAAGAAGCGGGGAAAAGTGCCTGGAACCTGGGTAAACAGTGTGCAGAGCCTATGGCACTCCCAGGGCACATGACAGCTATTAAAAAGCGGGGAAAAAGAGCCTGGAACCTGGGTAAACAGTGTGCACAGCCTATGGCACTCCCAGGGCACATGACAGCTATTAAGAAGCGGGGAAAAAGAGCCTGGATCCTGGGTAAACAGTGTGCACAGCCTATGGCACTCCCAGGGCACATGACAGCTATTAAAAGCGGGGAAAAAGAGCCTGGAACCTGGGTAAACAGTGTGCAGAGCCTATGGCACTCCCAGGGCACATGACAGCTATTAAAAAGCCGGGAAAAAGTGCCTGGAACCTGGGTAAACAGTCTACAGAGCCTATGGCACTCCCAGGGCACATGACAGCTATTAAAAAGGGGGAAAAGTGCCTGGAACCTGGGTAAACAGTGTGCAGAGCCTATGGCACTCCCAGGGCACATGACAGCTATTAAGAAGCGGGAGAAAAGTGCCTGGAACCTGGGTAAACAGTGTGCAGAGCCTATGGCACTCCCAGGGCACATGACAGCTATTAAAAGCGGGGAAAAAGAGCCTGGAACCTGGGTAAACAGTGTGCACAGCCTATGGCACTCCCAGGGCACATGACAGCTATTAAGAAGCGGGGAAAAGAGCCTGGAACCTGGGTAAACAGTGTGCACAGCCTATGGCACTCCCAGGGCACATGACAGCTATTAAGAAGCGGGGAAAAAGAGCCTGGATCCTGGGTAAACAGTGTGCACAGCCTATGGCACTCCCAGGGCACATGACAGCTATTAAAAAGCGGGGAAAAAGTGCCTGGAACCTGGGTAAACAGTGTGCAGAGCCTATGGCACTCCCAGGGCACATGACAGCTATTAAAAAGCGGGGGAAAAGTGCCTGGAACCTGGGTAAACAGTGTGCACAGTGTGTGGGACTCCCAGGGCACATGACAGCTATTAAAAAGCCAGGAAAAAGAGCTTGGATCCTGGGTAAACAGTGTGCACAGCCTATGGCACTCCCAGGGCACATGACAGCTATTAAGAAGCGGGGAAAAAGAGCCTGGAACCTGGGTAAACAGTGTGCACAGCCTATGGCACTCCCAGGGCACATGACAGCTATTAAGAAAGGGGGAAAGAGCCTGGATCCTGGGTAAACAGTGTGCACAGCCTATGGCACTCCCAGGGCACATGACAGCTATTAAGAAGGGGGGAAAGAGCCTGGATCCTGGGTAAACAGTGTGCACAGCCTATGGCACTCCCAGGGCACATGACAGCTATTAAAAGCGGGGAAAAAGAGCCTGGAACCTGGGTAAACAGTCTGCACAGCCTATGGCACTCCCAGGGCACATGACAGCTATTAAGAAGCGGGGAAAAAGTGCCTGGAACCTGGGTAAACAGTGTGCACAGCCTATGGCACTCCCAGGGCACATGACAGCTATTAAGAAGCGGGGGAAAGAGCCTGGATCCTGGGTAAACAGTGTGCACAGCCTATGGCACTCCCAGGGCACATGACAGCTATTAAAAAGCGGGGAAAAAGAGCCTGGAACCTGGGTAAACAGTGTGCACAGCCTATGGCACTCCCAGGGCACATGACAGCTATTAAAAAGGGGGAAAGAGCCTGGATCCTGGGTAAACAGTGTGCACAGCCTATGGCACTCCCAGGGCACATGACAGCTATTAAGAAGCGGGGAAAAAGTGCCTGGAACCTGGGTAAACAGTGTGCACAGTGTGTGGGACTCCCAGGGCACATGACAGCTATTAAAAAGCCAGAAAAAAGAGCTTGGATCCTGGTTAAAATAGAGGCAGAGTGAACCCAGAGTGCAGGACCACGCAGCTGCCTTTTCAACCCAGGAAAAGGGTTTGAAAGGTGGGGGAAAGTGTTCATGCAGCCCCCTAATAACGGTAATAATGATTAAAAACATTTCTACGGCAGCGTGTATTTTAAAACTATTTTAAACCGGTTAAAAAGCACAAAGTGATTTAAGTGCAGTTCCCATGTTTCCCCACAGGAGGGCACTTCACCCCACATGAGCACAGTGCATTAACAGTAAAACATGCAATAAAAAATGGCAAATCGATGGATTTAAGGCGCAGGGAGGCTCCGCACCAGACACAGGTACATTCCCAAGTCCCCACAGTAGTGACAGCGGTGATTTAAACTAGTTTCTGCGGGGAAAAGAGTGCTAAAAGTCGGATAAAACTCTGCTAAAACTCTGATAACGGTGTGGTAAGAGTCTGATTGTTTCAGAGACCCATAGTAAGGATACAACAAACCATTTACATCTAAAAGTATCCATTAAAATTCATTTGCAGGGGAAAAAGTGCAGAGAGAAGCCTGAAAATGCCTCTCCAGGACCACGGAGAGCTCCCAGGTGCTGAAGAGGGTGGGAGACAGGCTCACAGCTCAGCCCGGAACCTTCAGCAGGCCCCCCCCTGCAGCATCCCACCCCCAGCTGCTGGGCATCGACATGGAGGTGGGCAGTCCGCCTCTCGGCACCCAAACTCGGCCCTGAGACCTCCGGCCCCTCTCTCTGAACCAGCTATGAGAAGCCAATGTACCTCCAAACCCTTTGCTTACGGCCATACCACCCTGATCACGCCCGATCTCGTCCGATCTCGGAAGCTAAGCAGGGTCGGGCCGGGTCAGTACTTGGATGGGAGACCGCCTGGGAATACCCGGTGCTGTAAGCTTTTTTTTTAAACCCAGGACAGAGACCGGGAAAATCACCTCTCTTTGGCGGCTCACAGACCACCAAAGGACGGACTAATGACCTCCAGTACGTCTCCCTAATGTGGGCACTTAGGTTATTTCACACCTCCAGGAGAGAGACCGGTAAATGCGCCTCTATTTGCCCGCTCACAGACCACCAAAGGACGGACTAATGACCTCCAGCATGTCTCCCTAATGTGGGCACTTAGGTTATTTCACACCTCCAGGAGAGAGACCGGTAAATGCGCCTCTATTTGCCCGCTCACAGACCACCAAAGGACGGACTAATGACCTCCAGTATGTCTCCCTAATGTGGGCACTTAGGTTATTTCACACCTCCAGGAGAGCGACCGGTAAATGCGCCTCTATTTGCCCGCTCACAGACCACCAAAGGACGGACTAATGACCTCCAGCATGTCTCCCTAATGTGGGCACTTAGGTTATTTCACACCTCCAGGAGAGAGACCGGTAAATGCGCCTCTATTTGCCCGCTCACAGACCACCAAAGGACGGACTAATGACCTCCAGCACGTCTCCCTAATGTGGGCACTTAGGTTATTTCACACCTCCAGGAGAGAGACCGGTAAATGCGCCTCTATTTGCCCGCTCACAGACCACCAAAGGACGGACTAATGACCTCCAGCATGTCTCCCTAATGTGGGCACTTAGGTTATTTCACACCTCCAGGAGAGAGACCGGTAAATGCGCCTCTATTTGCCCGCTCACAGACCACCAAAGGACGGACTAATGACCTCCAGCATGTCTCCCTAATGTGGGCACTTAGGTTATTTCACACCTCCAGGAGAGAGACCGGTAAATGCGCCTCTATTTGCCCGCTCACAGACCACCAAAGGACGGACTAATGACCTCCAGCATGTCTCCCTAATGTGGGCACTTAGGTTATTTCACACCTCCAGGAGAGCGACCGGTAAATGCGCCTCTATTTGCCCGCTCACAGACCACCAAAGGACGGACTAATGACCTCCAGCACGTCTCCCTAATGTGGGCACTTAGGTTATTTCACACCTCCAGGAGAGAGACCGGTAAATGCGCCTCTATTTGCCCGCTCACAGACCACCAAAGGACGGACTAATGACCTCCAGCACGTCTCCCTAATGTGGGCACTTAGGTTATTTCACACCTCCAGGAGAGAGACCGGTAAATGCGCCTCTATTTGCCCGCTCACAGACCACCAAAGGACGGACTAATGACCTCCAGCATGTCTCCCTAATGTGGGCACTTAGGTTATTTCACACCTCCAGGAGAGAGACCGGTAAATGCGCCTCTATTTGCCCGCTCACAGACCACCAAAGGACGGACTAATGACCTCCAGCATGTCTCCCTAATGTGGGCACTTAGGTTATTTCACACCTCCAGGAGAGAGACCGGTAAATGCGCCTCTATTTGCCCGCTCACAGACCACCAAAGGACGGACTAATGACCTCCAGCACGTCTCCCTAATGTGGGCACTTAGGTTATTTCACACCTCCAGGAGAGAGAGCGGTAAATGCGCCTCTATTTGCCCGCTCACAGACCACCAAAGGACGGACTAATGACCTCCAGCATGTCTCCCTAATGTGGGCACTTAGGTTATTTCACACCTCCAGGAGAGAGACCGGTAAATGCGCCTCTATTTGCCCGCTCACAGACCACCAAAGGACGGACTAATGACCTCCAGCACGTCTCCCTAATGTGGGCACTTAGGTTATTTCACACCTCCAGGAGAGAGACCGGTAAATGCGCCTCTATTTGCCCGCTCACAGACCACCAAAGGACGGACTAATGACCTCCAGCATGTCTCCCTAATGTGGGCACTTAGGTTATTTCACACCTCCAGGAGAGAGACCGGTAAATGCGCCTCTATTTGCCCGC
>CM062283.1:1341911-1346911 GCA_031216635.1 Dissostichus eleginoides | reverse complement strand
AAGCGCCGAAGGGTTGAGCTTTTCATTTCCCCTTCTCCGTGGGCACTTAGTCGTTTTTTCAGAATTTTTTCAAAACTTCATTTTGATTATTTTAAGATATAATTAACCATTTTCTTCACTTTTTTCTTCTTTCCACGGGTGGGGCGCATGGCAGGCAGCCTATGAACACCCAAATTCGGCCTGGAACCTCCAGGATGTGTGAGCTAAGCTCCATAAACTGACAGAATCACCCAGAAATGTCACTTCCTACCCAGAAATATATCATACAAATACATTTAATTAGTATGGGACTCCCAGGGCACATGACAGCTATTAAGAAGCGGGGAAAAGTGCCTGTAACCTGGGTAAACAGTGTGCAGAGCCTATGGCACTCCCAGGGCACATGACAGCTATTAAGAAGCGGGGAAAAGTGCCTGTAACCTGGGTAAACAGTGTGCAGAGCCTATGGCACTCCCAGGGCACATGACAGCTATTAAAAGCGGGGAAAAAGTGCCTGGAACCTGGGTAAACAGTGTGCACAGCCTATGGCACTCCCAGGGCACATGACAGCTATTAAGAAGCGGGGAAAGTGCCTGTAACCTGGGTAAACAGTCTGCACAGCCTATGGCACTCCCAGGGCACATGACAGCTATTAAAAGCGGGGAAAAAGAGCCTGGAACCTGGGTAAACAGTGTGCACAGCCTATGGCACTCCCAGGGCACATGACAGCTATTAAAAGCGGGGAAAGAGCCTGGAACCTGGGTAAACAGTCACAGCCTATGGCACTCCCAGGGCACATGACAGCTATTAAAAGCGGGGAAAAGAGCCTGGAACCTGGGTAAACAGTGTGCACAGCCTATGGCACTCCCAGGGCACATGACAGCTATTAAAAAGCGGGGGGAAAGTGCCTGTAACCTGGGTAAACAGTGTGCAGAGCCTATGGCACTCCCAGGGCACATGACAGCTATTAAAATGCGGGGAAAAAGTGCCTGGAACCTGGGTAAACAGTGTGCACAGCCTATGGCACTCCCAGGGCACATGACAGCTATTAAGAAGCGGGGGGAAAGTGCCTGGAACCTGGGTAAACAGTCTGCACAGCCTATGGCACTCCCAGGGCACATGACAGCTATTAAGAAGCGGGGAAAAAGAGCCTGGAACCTGGGTAAACAGTGTGCACAGCCTATGGCACTCCCAGGGCACATGACAGCTATTAAGAAGCGGGGAAAAAGAGCCTGGAACCTGGGTAAACAGTGTGCACAGCCTATGGCACTCCCAGGGCACATGACAGCTATTAAAAGCGGGGAAAAAGTGCCTGGAACCTGGGTAAACAGTGTGCACAGCCTATGGCACTCCCAGGGCACATGACAGCTATTAAAAGCGGGGAAAAGTGCCTGTAACCTGGGTAAACAGTCTGCACAGCCTATGGCACTCCCAGGGCACATGACAGCTATTAAGAAGCGGGGAAAAAGCCTGGAACCTGGGTAAACAGTCTGCACAGCCTATGGCACTCCCAGGGCACATGACAGCTATTAAAAGCGGGGAAAAGAGCCTGGAACCTGGGTAAACAGTGTGCACAGCCTATGGCACTCCCAGGGCACATGACAGCTATTAAGAAGCGGGGAAAAAGTGCCTGGAACCTGGGTAAACAGTGTGCAGAGCCTATGGCACTCCCAGGGCACATGACAGCTATTAAGAAGCGGGGGAAAAGTGCCTGGAACCTGGGTAAACAGTGTGCAGAGCCTATGGCACTCCCAGGGCACATGACAGCTATTAAAATGCGGGGAAAAAGTGCCTGGAACCTGGGTAAACAGTGTGCACAGCCTATGGCACTCCCAGGGCACATGACAGCTATTAAAAAGCGGGGAAAAAGAGCCTGGAACCTGGGTAAACAGTGTGCACAGCCTATGGCACTCCCAGGGCACATGACAGCTATTAAGAAGCGGGGAAAAAGAGCCTGGAACCTGGGTAAACAGTCTGCACAGCCTATGGCACTCCCAGGGCACATGACAGCTATTAAAAAGCGGGGAAAAAGAGCCTGGAACCTGGGTAAACAGTGTGCACAGCCTATGGCACTCCCAGGGCACATGACAGCTATTAAAAGCGGGGAAAGAGCCTGGAACCTGGGTAAACAGTGTGCACAGCCTATGGCACTCCCAGGGCACATGACAGCTATTAAAAGCGGGGGAAAGAGCCTGGAACCTGGGTAAACAGTGTGCACAGCCTATGGCACTCCCAGGGCACATGACAGCTATTAAGAAGCGGGGAAAAAGTGCCTGGAACCTGGGTAAACAGTGTGCAGAGCCTATGGCACTCCCAGGGCACATGACAGCTATTAAAAGCGGGGGAAAAGTGCCTGGAACCTGGGTAAACAGTGTGCAGAGCCTATGGCACTCCCAGGGCACATGACAGCTATTAAAAGCGGGGAAAAGTGCCTGGAACCTGGGTAAACAGTGTGCAGAGCCTATGGCACTCCCAGGGCACATGACAGCTATTAAGAAGCGGGGAAAAAGAGCCTGGAACCTGGGTAAACAGTGTGCACAGCCTATGGCACTCCCAGGGCACATGACAGCTATTAAGAAGCGGGGAAAAAGAGCCTGGAACCTGGGTAAACAGTGTGCACAGCCTATGGCACTCCCAGGGCACATGACAGCTATTAAGAAGCGGGGAAAAAGAGCCTGGAACCTGGGTAAACAGTGTGCACAGCCTATGGCACTCCCAGGGCACATGACAGCTATTAAAAGCGGGGAAAAAGTGCCTGGAACCTGGGTAAACAGTGTGCAGAGCCTATGGCACTCCCAGGGCACATGACAGCTATTAAAAGCGGGGGAAAAGTGCCTGGAACCTGGGTAAACAGTGTGCACAGTGTGGGGACTCCCAGGGCACATGACAGCTATTAAAAAGCGGAAAAAGAGCTTGGATCCTGGGTAAACAGTGTGCACAGCCTATGGCACTCCCAGGGCACATGACTATTAAGAAGCGGGGAAAAGAGCCTGGAACCTGGGTAAACAGTGTGCACAGCCTATGGCACTCCCAGGGCACATGACAGCTATTAAGAAGCGGGGGAAAGAGCCTGGATCCTGGGTAAACAGTGTGCACAGCCTATGGCACTCCCAGGCACATGACAGCTATTAAAAGCGGGGAAAGAGCCTGGAACCTGGGTAAACAGTGTGCACAGCCTATGGCACTCCCAGGGCACATGACAGCTATTAAAAGCGGGGAAAAGAGCCTGGAACCTGGGTAAACAGTCTGCACAGCCTATGGCACTCCCAGGGCACATGACAGCTATTAAGAAAGCGGGGAAAAGTGCCTGGAACCTGGGTAAACAGTGTGCACAGCCTATGGCACTCCCAGGGCACATGACAGCTATTAAAGCGGGGAAAGAGCCTGGAACTCTGGGTAAACAGTGTGCACAGCCTATGGCACTCCCAGGGCACATGACAGCTATTAAAAGCGGGAAAAAGAGCCTGGAACCTGGGTAAACAGTGTGCACAGCCTATGGCACTCCCAGGGCACATGACAGCTATTAAGAAGCGGGGGAAAGAGCCTGGAACCTGGTAAACAGTGTGCACAGCCTATGGCACTCCCAGGCACATGACAGCTATTAAAAGCGGGGAAAAAGTGCCTGGAACCTGGGTAAACAGTGTGCACAGTGTGTGGGACTCCCAGGGCACATGACAGCTATTAAAAGCCAGAAAAAGAGCTTGGATCCTGGTTAAAATAGAGGCAGAGTGAACCCAGAGTGCAGGACCACGCAGCTGCCTTTTCAACCCAGGAAAAGGGTTTGAAAGGTGGGGAAAGTGTTCATGCAGCCCCCTAATAACGGTAATAATGATTAAAAAATTTCTACGGCAGCGTGTATTTTAAAACTATTTTAAACCGGTTAAAAAGCACAAAGTGATTTAAGTGCAGTTCCCATGTTTCCCCACAGGAGGGCACTTCACCCCACATGAGCACAGTGCATTAACAGTAAAACATGCAATAAAAAATGGCAAATCGATGGATTTAAGGCGCAGGGAGGCTCCGCACCAGACACAGGTACATTCCCAAGTCCCCACAGTAGTGACAGCGGTGATTTAAACTAGTTTCTGCGGGGAAAAGAGTGCTAAAAGTCGGATAAAACTCTGCTAAAACTCTGATAACGGTGTGGTAAGAGTCTGATTGTTTCAGAGACCCATAGTAAGGATACAACAAACCATTTACATCTAAAAGTATCCATTAAAATTCATTTGCAGGGGAAAAATGCAGAGAGAAGCCTGAAAATGCCTCTCCAGGACCACGGAGAGCTCCCAGGTGCTGAAGAGGGTGGGAGACAGGCTCACAGCTCAGCCCGGAACCTTCAGCAGGCCCCCCCTGCAGCATCCCACCCCCAGCTGCTGGGCATCGACATGGAGGTGGGCAGTCCGCCTCTCGGCACCCAAACTCGGCCCTGAGACCTCCGGCCCCTCTCTCTGAACCAGCTATGAGAAGCCAATGTACCTCCAAACCCTTTGCTTACGGCCATACCACCCTGATCACGCCCGATCTCGTCCGATCTCGGAAGCTAAGCAGGGTCGGCCGGGTCAGTACTTGGATGGGAGACCGCCTGGGAATACCCGGTGCTGTAAGCTTTTTTTTTAAACCCAGGACAGAGACCGGGAAAATCACCTCTCTTTGGCGGCTCACAGACCACCAAAGGACGGACTAATGACCTCCAGTACGTCTCCCTAATGTGGGCACTTAGGTTATTTCACACCTCCAGGAGAGAGACCGGTAAATGCGCCTCATTTGCCCGCTCACAGACCACCAAAGACGGACTAATGACCTCCAGCATGTCTCCCTAATGTGGGCACTTAGGTTATTTCACACCTCCAGTAGAGAGACCGGTAAATGCGCCTCTATTTGCCCGCTCACAGACCACCAAAGGACGGACTAATGACCTCCAGTATGTCTCCCTAATGTGGGCACTTAGGTTATTTCACACCTCCAGGAGAGCGACCGGTAAATGCGCCTCTATTTGCCCGCTCACAGACCACCAAAGGACG
>CM062283.1:1324411-1329411 GCA_031216635.1 Dissostichus eleginoides | reverse complement strand
GCTATTAAGAAGCGGGGAAAAAGTGCCTGTAACCTGGGTAAACAGTCTGCACAGCCTATGGCACTCCCAGGGCACATGACAGCTATTAAAAGCGGGGAAAAAGAGCCTGGAACCTGGGTAAACAGTGTGCACAGAGCCTATGGCACTCCCAGGGCACATGACAGCTATTAAGAACGGGGAAAAAGAGCCTGGATCCTGGGTAAACAGTCTACAGAGCCTATGGCACTCCCAGGGCACATGACAGCTATTAAAAGCGGGGAAAAAGAGCCTGGAACCTGGGTAAACAGTGTGCACAGCCTATGGCACTCCCAGGGCACATGACAGCTATTAAAAGCGGGGAAAATGCCTGGAACCTGGGTAAACAGTCTACAGAGCCTATGGCACTCCCAGGGCACATGACAGCTATTAAGAAGCGGGGAAAAAGTGCCTGTAACCTGGGTAAACAGTGTGCACAGCCTATGGCACTCCCAGGGCACATGACAGCTATTAAGAAGCGGGGAAAAGTGCCTGGAACCTGGGTAAACAGTGTGCAGAGCCTATGGCACTCCCAGGGCACATGACAGCTATTAAAAGCGGGGAAAAAGAGCCTGGAACCTGGGTAAACAGTGTGCACAGCCTATGGCACTCCCAGGGCACATGACAGCTATTAAGAAGCGGGGAAAAAGAGCCTGGAACCTGGGTAAACAGTGTGCACAGCCTATGGCACTCCCAGGGCACATGACAGCTATTAAAAGCGGGGAAAAAGTGCCTGGAACCTGGGTAAACAGTGTGCAGAGCCTATGGCACTCCCAGGGCACATGACAGCTATTAAAAGCGGGAAAAAGTGCCTGGAACCTGGGTAAACAGTCTAAAGAGCCTATGGCACTCCCAGGGCACATGACAGCTATTAAAAGCGGGGAAAAAGAGCCTGGAACCTGGGTAAACAGTCTGCACAGCCTATGGCACTCCCAGGGCACATGCAGCTATTAAAAGCGGGGAAAAAGTGCCTGGAACCTGGGTAAACAGTCTACAGAGCCTATGGCACTCCCAGGGCACATGACAGCTATTAAAAAGCGGGGAAAAAGTGCCTGTAACCTGGGTAAACAGTGTGCAGAGCCTATGGCACTCCCAGGGCACATGACAGCTATTAAGAAGCGGGGGAAAAGTGCCTGGAACCTGGGTAAACAGTGTGCAGAGCCTATGGCACTCCCAGGGCACATGACAGCTATTAAGAAGCGGGGAAAAGTGCCTGGAACCTGGGTAAACAGTGTGCAGAGCGCCTATGGCACTCCCAGGGCACATGACAGCTATTAAGAAGCGGGGAAAAGTGCCTGGAACCTGGGTAAACAGTGTGCAGAGCCTATGGCACTCCCAGGGCACATGACAGCTATTAAGAAGCGGGGGAAAAGTGCCTGGAACCTGGGTAAACAGTGTGCAGAGCCTATGGCACTCCCAGGGCACATGACAGCTATTAAGAAGCGGGGAAAAAGTGCCTGGAACCTGGGTAAACAGTGTGCACAGCCTATGGCACTCCCAGGGCACATGACAGCTATTAAGAAGCGGGGAAAAAGAGCCTGGAACCTGGGTAAACAGTGTGCACAGCCTATGGCACTCCCAGGGCACATGACAGCTATTAAAAGCGGGGAAAAAGAGCCTGGAACCTGGGTAAACAGTGTGCACAGCCTATGGCACTCCCAGGGCACATGACAGCTATTAAAAGCGGGGAAAAGTGCCTGTAACCTGGGTAAACAGTGTGCACAGCCTATGGCACTCCCAGGGCACATGACAGCTATTAAAAGCGGGGAAAAAGTGCCTGGAACCTGGGTAAACAGTGTGCACAGCCTATGGCACTCCCAGGGCACATGACAGCTATTAAGAAGCGGGGAAAAAGTGCCTGTAACCTGGGTAAACAGTGCACAGAGCCTATGGCACTCCCAGGGCACATGACAGCTATTAAAAGCGGGGAAAAGTGCCTGGAACCTGGGTAAACAGTGTGCACAGCCTATGGCACTCCCAGGGCACATGACAGCTATTAAAAGCGGGGAAAAAGTGCCTGGAACCTGGGTAAACAGTCACAGCCTATGGCACTCCCAGGGCACATGACAGCTATTAAGAAGCGGGGAAAAAGAGCCTGGAACCTGGGTAAACAGTGTGCACAGCCTATGGCACTCCCAGGGCACATGACAGCTATTAAAAGCGGGGAAAAAGAGCCTGGAACCTGGGTAAACAGTGTGCAGAGCCTATGGCACTCCCAGGGCACATGACAGCTATTAAAAGCGGGGAAAAAGTGCCTGGAACCTGGGTAAACAGTGTGCACAGCCTATGGCACTCCCAGGGCACATGACAGCTATTAAGAAGCGGGGGAAAAGTGCCTGGAACCTGGGTAAACAGTGTGCACAGCCTATGGCACTCCCAGGGCACATGACAGCTATTAAGAAGCGGGGAAAAGAGCCTGGAACCTGGGTAAACAGTGTGCAGAGCCTATGGCACTCCCAGGGCACATGACAGCTATTAAAAAGCGGGGAAAAAGAGCCTGGAACCTGGGTAAACAGTCTGCACAGCCTATGGCACTCCCAGGGCACATGACAGCTATTAAGAAGCGGGGAAAAAGAGCCTGGAACCTGGGTAAACAGTGTGCACAGCCTATGGCACTCCCAGGGCACATGACAGCTATTAAGAAGCGGGGAAAAAGTGCCTGGAACCTGGGTAAACAGTGTTCAGAGCCTATGGCACTCCCAGGGCACATGACAGCTATTAAAAAGCGGGGAAAAAGTGCCTGGAACCTGGGTAAACAGTGTGCAGAGCCTATGGCACTCCCAGGGCACATGACAGCTATTAAAAAGCGGGGAAAAGTGCCTGGAACCTGGGTAAACAGTGTGCACAGCCTATGGCACTCCCAGGGCACATGACAGCTATTAAGAAGCGGGGAAAAGAGCCTGGAACCTGGGTAAACAGTGTGCAGAGCCTATGGCACTCCCAGGGCACATGACAGCTATTAAGAAGCGGGGAAAAAGAGCCTGGAACCTGGGTAAACAGTGTGCACAGCCTATGGCACTCCCAGGGCACATGACAGCTATTAAAAGCGGGGGAAAGAGCCTGGAACCTGGGTAAACAGTGTGCACAGCCTATGGCACTCCCAGGGCACATGACAGCTATTAAGAAGCGGGGAAAAGCCTGGAACCTGGGTAAACAGTGTGCACAGCCTATGGCACTCCCAGGGCACATGACAGCTATTAAAAGCGGGGAAAAAGAGCCTGGAACCTGGGTAAACAGTGTGCACAGCCTATGGCACTCCCAGGGCACATGACAGCTATTAAAAGCGGGGAAAAAGTGCCTGGAACCTGGGTAAACAGTGTGCACAGCCTATGGCACTCCCAGGGCACATGACAGCTATTAAAAAGCGGGGAAAAGAGCCTGGAACCTGGGTAAACAGTGTGCACAGCCTATGGCACTCCCAGGGCACATGACAGCTATTAAAAAGCGGGGAAAAAGCCTGGAACCTGGGTAAACAGTCACAGCCTATGGCACTCCCAGGGCACATGACAGCTATTAAGAAGCGGGGAAAAGTGCCTGGAACCTGGGTAAACAGTGTGCACAGCCTATGGCACTCCCAGGGCACATGACAGCTATTAAGAAGCGGGGAAAAAGAGCCTGGAACCTGGGTAAACAGTGTGCACAGCCTATGGCACTCCCAGGGCACATGACAGCTATTAAAAGCGGGGAAAAAGAGCCTGGAACCTGGGTAAACAGTGTGCAGAGCCTATGGCACTCCCAGGGCACATGACAGCTATTAAGAAGCGGGGAAAGAGCCTGGATCCTGGGTAAACAGTGTGCACAGCCTATGGCACTCCCAGGGCACATGACAGCTATTAAAAAGCGGGGAAAAGAGCCTGGAACCTGGGTAAACAGTGTGCACAGCCTATGGCACTCCCAGGGCACATGACAGCTATTAAAAGCGGGGAAAAAGTGCCTGGAACCTGGGTAAACAGTCACAGCCTATGGCACTCCCAGGGCACATGACAGCTATTAAAAAGCGGGGAAAAAGAGCCTGGAACCTGGGTAAACAGTGTGCACAGCCTATGGCACTCCCAGGGCACATGACAGCTATTAAGAAGCGGGGAAAAGTGCCTGGAACCTGGGTAAACAGTGTGCAGAGCCTATGGCACTCCCAGGGCACATGACAGCTATTAAAAGCGGGGAAAGTGCCTGGAACCTGGGTAAACAGTGTGCAGAGCCTATGGCACTCCCAGGGCACATGACAGCTATTAAAAGCGGGGAAAAGAGCCTGGAACCTGGGTAAACAGTGTGCAGAGCCTATGGCACTCCCAGGGCACATGACAGCTATTAAAAGCGGGGAAAAAGAGCCTGGAACCTGGGTAAACAGTTGCACAGCCTATGGCACTCCCAGGGCACATGACAGCTATTAAAAGCGGGGAAAAAGTGCCTGGAACCTGGGTAAACAGTGTGCAGAGCCTATGGCACTCCCAGGGCACATGACAGCTATTAAAAAGCGGGGAAAAGTGCCTGGAACCTGGGTAAACAGTGTGCACAGCCTGTGGCACTCCCAGGGCACATGACAGCTATTAAAAAGCGGGGAAAAAGAGCTGGAACCTGGGTAAACAGTGTGCACAGCCTATGGCACTCCCAGGGCACATGACAGCTATTAAGAAGCGGGGAAAAAGAGCCTGGAACCTGGGTAAACAGTGTGCACAGCCTATGGCACTCCCAGGGCACATGACAGCTATTAAGAAGCGGGGGAAAGAGCCTGGATCCTGGGTAAACAGTGTGCACAGCCTATGGCACTCCCAGGGCACATGACAGCTATTAAGAAGCGGGGGAAAGAGCCTGGATCCTGGGTAAACAGTGTGCACAGCCTATGGCACTCCCAGGGCACATGACAGCTATTAAAAAGCGGGGAAAAAGAGCCTGGAACCTGGGTAAACAGTCTGCACAGCCTATGGCACTCCCAGGGCACATGACAGCTATTAAGAAGCGGGGAAAAAGTGCCTGGAACCTGGGTA
>CM062283.1:1304783-1322283 GCA_031216635.1 Dissostichus eleginoides | reverse complement strand
AAAAGTGTTTTGCATTGTCATTTAAGCAGGCTATCGTGCGGAAGACAGAAAAATTGCCTATTGTCATGACTCGTTGGTCGAGGGGTAAGATTCTCGCTTAGGGTGCGAGAGGTCCCGGGTTCAAGTGCTTCTCAAAGTGTGGTCCGCGGACAACTGGTGGTCCGTGAGCGCTCCCTAGTGGGCCGTGAGTATATTGGTAAAATTTCCCATTTGAAATAAATAAATTAAAGTTTTCCGCCCTCTCGCGGGAATATCTCCACAATGGAGCGAGCTTTAGTTTAACTTTTGATTGCATGATATAGCCCAGCGCATCACCTTCATCAAACATGTTGCCACTTGTTTGTACCATTTTCAGGCGATTTGTAATCTGTTCTAGAAAAACGATGTGTTTTTGGACATTTGTGGAATTAGGTGGTCCGCGAGTGTTTTTTTATTGGTTAAGTGGTCGTTGGTATGAAAACGTTTGAGAAACACTGGTCTAGGGGTATGATTCTCGCTTAGGGTGCGAGAGGACCCGGGTTAAAATCCAGGACGAGCCCAAGACATTTACATAGGTGTGGAACAGGTTCAGTTTAAGCCAACAAAAATGTTCGCTGGAATCAATGTGTACTTCACAATTTGACCAATACTGTGCCCTGCTAGAAACCTAGTGTTGAGTTGGGGCAAAAAATTATCGAGGCTCATCTTCTGTGTAGAGAATCCATGCATTTTCATCCAAGCTTTGTTTATTGAGCCATAGTGCAATTAATGGAAAAGTGATTTGCATTGTCATTTGAGCAGGCTATCGTTGGTAAGACCAAAAAGTAGACTTTTGTCATGGCTCGTTGGTCTAGGGGTGATTCTCGCTTAGGGTGCGAGAGGTCCCGGGTTCAAATCCCGGACGAGCCCAAGACATTTACATAGGTGTGAAACAGGTTCAGTTTAAGCGAACAAAAATGTTCGCTGGAATCAATGTCTACTTCACAATTTGACCAACACTGTGCCCTGCTAGAAATCTAGTGATGAGTTGGGGCAAATATGATCAAAGCTCATCTTCTTTGTAGAGAAGCCATCATTTTTATCCAAGTTGTGTTCATTGAGGAGAAAGTGCAATTAATGGAAAAGTGTTTTGCATTGTCATTTAAGCAGGCTATCCGTGGTAAGACCAAAAAAAGCCTTTTGTCATGGCTCGTTGGTCTAGGGGTATGATTGAGTTGGGGCAAAAAATTATCGAGGCTCATCTTCTGTGTAGAGAATCCATGCATTTTCATCCAAGTTGTGTTCATTGAGGAGAAAGTCTAATTAATGGAAAAGTGTTTTGCATTGTCATTTAAGCAGGCTATCGTGCGGAAGACAGAATTACAGATTACAAATCGCCTGAAAATGGTACAAACAAGTGGCAACATGTTTGATGAAGGTGATGCGCTGGGCTATATCATGCAATCAAAAGTTAAACTAAAGCTCGCTCCATTGTGGAGATATTCTGTATAGAGAAGCCATGCATTGTCATTCAAGGAATAGTGCAATTAATGGAAAAGTGTTTTGCATTGTCATTTAAGCAGGCTATCCTTGGTAAGACCAAAAAGTAGCCTTTTGTCATGGCTCGTTGGTCTAGGGGTATGATTCTCGCTTAGGGTGCGAGAGGTCCCGGGTTCAAATCCCGGAGCCCAAGACATTTACATAGGTGTGGAACAGGTTCAGTTTAAGCCAACAAAAATGTTCGCTGGAATCAATGTGTACTTCACAATTTGACCAATACTGTGCCCTGCTAGAAACCTAGTGTTGAGTTGGGGCAAAAAATTATCGAGGCTCATCTTCTGTGTAGAGAATCCATGCATTTTCATCCAAGCTTTGTTTATTGAGCCATAGTGCAATTAATGGAAAAGTGATTTGCCATGTCATTTAAGCAGGCTATCCTCGGTAAGACCAAAAAATAGCCTTTTGTCATGGCTCGTTGGTCTAGGGGTATGATTCTCGCTTTGGGTGCGAGAGGTCCCGGGTTCAAATCCCGGACGAGCCCAAGACGTCTACATAGGTGTGGAACAGGTTTAGTTTAGGTTGCAAAAATGGTTTGTTTGAAGCAATGTGTACTTAATAATTTGACCAATATTGTGCCTTGCTAGAAACCTAGTGTTGAGTTGGGGCAAAAAATGATCAAGGCTCATCTTCTGTATAGAGAAGCCATGCATTTTCATTCAAGGAATAGTGCAATTAATGGAAAAGTGTTTTGCATTGTCATTTAAGCAGGCTATCCTTGGAAAGACCAAAAAGTAGCCTTTTGTCATGGCTCGTTGGTCTAGGGGTATGATTCTCGCTTCGGGTGCGAGAGGTCCCGGGTTCAAATCCCGGACGAGCCCAAGATCTACATAGGTCTGGAACAGGTTTAGTTTAGGTATCAAAAATGGTTCGTTGGAAGCAATGTGTACTTAATAATTTGACCAATACTGTGCCTGCTAGAAACCTAGTGTTGAGTTGGTGCAAAAAATGATCAAGGCTCATCTTCTGTATAGAGAAGCCATGCATTTTCATTCAAGGAATAGTGCAATTAATGGAAAAGTGTTTTGCATTGTCATTTAAGCAGGCTATCCTTGGTAAGACCAAAAAGTAGCCTTTTGTCATGGCTCGTTGGTCTAGGGGTATGATTCTCGCTTAGGGTGCGAGAGGTCCTGGGTTCAAATCCCGGACGAGCCCAAGACATTTACATAGGTGTGGAACAGGTTCAGTTTAAGCCAACAAAAATGTTCGCTGGAATCAATGTCTACTTCACAATTTGACCAACACTGTGCCCTGCTAGAAATCTAGTGATGAGTTGGGGCAAATAATGATCAAAGCTCATCTTCTATGTAGAGAAGCCATCAATTTTATCCAAGTTGTGTTCATTGAGGAGAAAGTGCAATTAATGGAAAAGTGTTTTGCATTGTCATTTAAGCAGGCTATCCGTGGTAAGACCAAAAAATAGCCTTTTGTCATGGCTCGTTGGTCTAGGGGTATGATTGAGTTGGGGCAAAAAATTATCGAGGCTCATCTTCTGTGTAGAGAATCCATGCATTTTCATCCAAGTTGTGTTCATTGAGGAGAAAGTCTAATTAATGGAAAAGTGTTTTGCATTGTCATTTAAGCAGGCTATCGTGCGGAAGACAGAAAAATTGCCTATTGTCATGACTCGTTGGTCTAGGGGTAAGATTCTCGCTTAGGGTGCGAGAGGTCCCGGGTTCAAGTGCTTCTCAAAGTGTGGTCCGCGGACAACTGGTGGTCCGTGAGCGCTCCCTAGTGGGCCGTGAGTATATTGGTAAAATTTCCCATTTGAAATAAATAAATTAAAGTTTTCCGTCCTCTCGCGGGAATATCTCCACAATGGAGCGAGCTTTAGTTTAACTTTTGATTGCATGATATAGCCCAGCGCATCACCTTCATCAAACATGTTGCCACTTGTTTGTACCATTTTCAGGCGATTTGTAATCTGTTCTAGAAAAACGATGTGTTTTTGGACATTTGTGGAATTAGGTGGTCCGCGAGTGTTTTTTTATTGGTTAAGTGGTCGTTGGTATGAAAACGTTTGAGAAACACTGGTCTAGGGGTATGATTCTCGCTTAGGGTGCGAGAGGACCCGGGTTAAAATCCAGGACGAGCCCAAGACATCTACATAGGTGTGGAACAGGTTTAGTTTAGGTATCAAAAATGTTCGTTGGAAGCTATGTGTACTTCACAATTTGACCAATACTGTGCCCTGCTAGAAACCTAGTGTTGAGTTGGGGCAAAAAATTCGAGGCTCATCTTCTTGTAGAGAATCCATGCATTTTCATCCAAGCTTTGTTTATTGAGCATAGTGCAATTAATGGAAAGTGTTTGCATTGTCATTTAAGCAGGCTATCGTTGGTAAGACCAAGAAGTAGACTTTTGTCATGGCTCGTTGGTCTAGGGGTATGATTCTCGCTTCGGGTGCGAGAGGTCCCGGGTTCAAATCCCGGACGAGCCCAAGAGATCTACATAGGTCTGGAACAGGTTTAGTTTAGGTATCAAAAATGGTTCGTTGGAAGCAATGTGTACTTAATAATTTGACCAATACTGGTATACTGGTTCAAATCCCGGACGAGCCCAAGACATTTACATAGGTGTGGAACAGGTTCAGTTTAAGCCAACAAAAATGCATGGATTCATTTTCTTTGTAGAGAATCCATGCATTTTCATCCAAGCTTTGTTTATTGAGCCATAGTGCAATTAATGGAGAAGTGATTTGCATTGTCATTTAAGCAGGCTATCGTTGGTAAGACCAAGAAGTAGACTTTTGTCATGGCTCGTTGGTCTAGGGGTATGATTCTCGCTTCGGGTGCGAGAGGTCCCGGGTTCAAATCCCGGACGAGCCCAAGAGATCTACATAGGTCTGGAACAGGTTTAGTTTAGGTATCAAAAATGGTTCGTTGGAAGCAATGTGTACTTAATAATTTGACCAATACTGTGCCTTGCTAGAAACCTAGTGTTGAGTTGGTGCAAAAAATGATCAAGGCTCATCTTCTGTATAGAGAAGCCATGCATTTTCATTCAAGGAATAGTGCAATTAATGGAAAAGTGTTTTGCATTGTCATTTAAGCAGGCTATCCTTGGTAAGACCAAAAAGTAGCCTTTTGTCATGGCTCGTTGGTCTAGGGGTATGATTCTCGCTTAGGGTGCGAGAGGTCCCGGTTCAAATCCCGGACGAGCCAAGACATTTACATAGGTGTGGAACAGGTTCAGTTTTGTTCATTGAGGAAAGTCTAATTAATGGAAAAGTGTTTTGCATTGTCATTTAAGCAGGCTATCGTGCGGAAGACAGAAAAATTGCCTATTGTCATGACTCGTTGGTCGAGGGGTAAGATTCTCGCTTAGGGTGCGAGAGGTCCCGGGTTCAAGTGCTTCTCAAAGTGTGGTCCGCGGACAACTGGTGGTCCGTGAGCGCTCCCTAGTGGGCCGTGAGTATATTGGTAAAATTTCCCATTTGAAATAAATAAATTAAAGTTTTCCGCCCTCTCGCGGGAATATCTCCACAATGGAGCGAGCTTTAGTTTAACTTTTGATTGCATGATATAGCCCAGCGCATCACCTTCATCAAACATGTTGCCGCTTGTTTGTACCATTTTCAGGCGATTTGTAATCTGTTCTAGAAAAACGATGTGTTTTTGGACATTTGTGGAATTAGGTGGTCCGCGAGTGTTTTTTTATTGGTTAAGTGGTCGTTGGTATGAAAACGTTTGAGAAACACTGGTCTAGGGGTATGATTCTCGCTTAGGGTGCGAGAGGACCCGGGTTAAAATCCAGGACGAGCCCAAGACATTTACATAGGTGTGAAACAGGTTCAGTTTAAGCGAACAAAAATGTTCGCTGGAATCAATGTCTACTTCACAATTTGACCAACACTGTGCCCTGCTAGAAATCTAGTGATGAGTTGGGGCAAATAATGATCAAAGCTCATCTTCTATGTAGAGAAGCCATCAATTTTTATCCAAGTTGTGTTCATTGAGGAGAAAGTGCAATTAATGGAAAAGTGTTTTGCATTGTCATTTAAGCAGGCTATCCGTGGTAAGACCAAAAAAATAGCCTTTTGTCATGGCTCGTTGGTCTAGGGGTATGATTGAGTTGGGGCAAAAAATTATCGAGGCTCATCTTCTGTGTAGAGAATCCATGCATTTTCATCCAAGTTGTGTTCATTGAGGAGAAAGTCTAATTAATGGAAAAGTGTTTTGCATTGTCATTAAGCAGGCTATCGTGCGGAAGACAGAATTACAGATTACAAATCGCCTGAAAATGGTACAAACAATGGCAACATGTTTGATGAAGGTGATGCGCTGGGCTATATCATGCAATCAAAAGTTAAACTAAAGCTCGCTCCATTGTGGAGATATTCTGTATAGAGAAGCCATGCATTGTCATTCAAGGAATAGTGCAATGAATGGAAAAGTGTTTTGCATTGTCATTTAAGCAGGCTATCCTTGGTAAGACCAAAAAGTAGCCTTTTGTTATGGCTCGTTGGTCTAGGGGTATGATTCTCGCTTAGGGTGCGAGAGGTCCCGGGTTCAAATCCCGGACGAGCCCAAGACATTACATAGGTGTGGAACAGGTTCAGTTTAAGCCAACAAAAATGTTCGTGGAATCAATGTGTACTTCACAATTTGACCAATACTGTGCCCTGCTAGAAACCTAGTGTTGAGTTGGGGCAAAAAATTATCGAGGCTCATCTTCTGTGTAGAGAATCCATGCATTTTCATCCAAGCTTTGTTTATAGCCATAGTGCAATTAATGGAAAAGTGATTTGCATGTCATTTAAGCAGGCTATCCTCGGTAAGACCAAAAAATAGCCTTTTGTCATGGCTCGTTGGTCTAGGGGTATGATTCTCGCTTTGGGTGCGAGAGGTCCCGGGTTCAAATCCCGGACGAGCCCAAGACGTCTACATAGGTGGAACAGGTTTAGTTTAGGTTGCAAAAATGGTTTGTTGAAGCAATGTGTACTTAATAATTTGACCAATATTGCCTTGCTAGAAACCTAGTGTTGAGTTGGGCAAAAAATGATCAAGGCTCATCTTCTGTATAGAGAAGCCATGCATTTTCATTCAAGGAATAGTGCAATTAATGGAAAAGTGTTTTGCATTGTCATTTAAGCAGGCTATCCTTGGAAGACCAAAAGTAGCTTTTGTCATGGCTCGTTGGTCTAGGGGTATGATTCTCGCTTAGGGTGCGAGAGGTCCCGGGTTCAAATCCCGGACGAGCCCAAGACATTTACATAGGTGTGGAACAGGTTCAGTTTAAGCGAACAAAAATGTTCAGTGGAATCAATGTGTACGTCACAATTTGACCAATACTGTGCCCTGCTAGAAACCTAGTGTTGAGTTGGGGCAAAACATTATCGAGGCTCATCTTCTGTGTAGAGAATCCATGCATTTTCATCCAAGTTGTGTTCATTGAGGAGAAAGTCTAATTAATGGAAAAGTGTTTTGCATTGTCATTTAAGCAGGCTATCGTGCGGAAGACAGAAAAATTGCCTATTGTCATGACTCGTTGGTCGAGGGGTAAGATTCTCGCTTAGGGTGCGAGAGGTCCCGGGTTCAAGTGCTTCTCAAAGTGTGGTCCGCGGACAACTGGTGGTCCGTGAGCGCTCCCTAGTGGGCCGTGAGTATATTGGTAAAATTTCCCATTTGAAATAAATAAATTAAAGTTTTCCGCCCTCTCGCGGGAATATCTCCACAATGGAGCGAGCTTTAGTTTAACTTTTGATTGCATGATATAGCCCAGCGCATCACCTTCATCAAACATGTTGCCACTTGTTTGTACCATTTTCAGGCGATTTGTAATCTGTTCTAGAAAAACGATGTGTTTTTGGACATTTGTGGAATTAGGTGGTCCGCGAGTGTTTTTTTATTGGTTAAGTGGTCGTTGGTATGAAAACGTTTGAGAAACACTGGTCTAGGGGTATGATTCTCGCTTAGGGTGCGAGAGGACCCGGGTTAAAATCCAGGACGAGCCCAAGACATTTACATAGGTGTGGAACAGGTTCAGTTTAAGCCAACAAAATGTTCGCTGGAATCAATGTGTACTTCACAATTTGACCAATACTGTGCCCTGCTAGAAACCTAGTGTTGAGTTGGGGCAAAAAATTATCGAGGCTCATCTTCTGTGTAGAGAATCCATGCATTTTCATCCAAGCTTTGTTTATTGAGCCATAGTGCAATTAATGGAAAAGTGATTTGCATTGTCATTTGAGCAGGCTATCGTTGGTAAGACCAAAAAGTAGACTTTTGTCATGGCTCGTTGGTCTAGGGGTGATTCTCGCTTAGGGTGCGAGAGGTCCCGGGTTCAAATCCCGGACGAGCCCAAGACATTTACATAGGTGTGAAACAGGTTCAGTTTAAGCGAACAAAAATGTTCGCTGGAATCAATGTCTACTTCACAATTTGACCAACACTGTGCCCTGCTAGAAATCTAGTGATGAGTTGGGGCAAATAATGATCAAAGCTCATCTTCTTTGTAGAGAAGCCATCATTTTTATCCAAGTTGTGTTCATTGAGGAGAAAGTGCAATTAATGGAAAAGTGTTTTGCATTGTCATTTAAGCAGGCTATCCGTGGTAAGACCAAAAAATAGCCTTTTGTCATGGCTCGTTGGTCTAGGGTATGATTGAGTTGGGGCAAAAAATTATCGAGGCTCATCTTCTGTGTAGAGAATCCATGCATTTTCATCCAAGTTGTGTTCATTGAGGAGAAAGTCTAATTAATGGAAAAGTGTTTTGCATTGTCATTTAAGCAGGCTATCGTGCGGAAGACAGAATTACAGATTACAAATCGCCTGAAAATGGTACAAACAAGTGGCAACATGTTTGATGAAGGTGATGCGCTGGGCTATATCATGCAATCAAAAGTTAAACTAAAGCTCGCTCCATTGTGGAGATATTCTGTATAGAGAAGCCATGCATTGTCATTCAAGGAATAGTGCAATTAATGGAAAAGTGTTTTGCATTGTCATTTAAGCAGGCTATCCTTGGTAAGACCAAAAAGTAGCCTTTTGTCATGGCTCGTTGGTCTAGGGGTATGATTCTCGCTTAGGGTGCGAGAGGTCCCGGGTTCAAATCCCGGACGAGCCCAAGACATTTACATAGGTGTGGAACAGGTTCAGTTTAAGCCAACAAAAATGTTCGCTGGAATCAATGTGTACTTCACAATTTGACCAATACTGTGCCCTGCTAGAAACCTAGTGTTGAGTTGGGGCAAAAATTATCGAGGCTCATCTTCTGTGTAGAGAATCCATGCATTTTCATCCAAGCTTTGTTTATTGAGCCATAGTGCAATTAATGGAAAAGTGATTTGCCATGTCATTTAAGCAGGCTATCCTCGGTAAGACCAAAAAATAGCCTTTTGTCATGGCTCGTTGGTCTAGGGGTATGATTCTCGCTTTGGGTGCGAGAGGTCCCGGGTTCAAATCCCGGACGAGCCCAAGACGTCTACATAGGTGTGGAACAGGTTTAGTTTAGGTTGCAAAAATGGTTTGTTTGAAGCAATGTGTACTTAATAATTTGACCAATATTGTGCCTTGCTAGAAACCTAGTGTTGAGTTGGGGCAAAAAATGATCAAGGCTCATCTTCTGTATAGAGAAGCCATGCATTTTCATTCAAGGAATAGTGCAATTAATGGAAAAGTGTTTTGCATTGTCATTTAAGCAGGCTATCCTTGGAAAGACCAAAAAGCCTTTTGTCATGGCTCGTTGGTCTAGGGTATGATTCTCGCTTCGGGTGCGAGAGGTCCCGGGTTCAAATCCCGGACGAGCCCAAGAGATCTACATAGGTCTGGAACAGGTTTAGTTTAGGTATCAAAAATGGTTCGTTGGAAGCAATGTGTACTTAATAATTTGACCAATACTGTGCCTTGCTAGAAACCTAGTGTTGAGTTGGTGCAAAAATGATCAAGGCTCATCTTCTGTATAGAGAAGCCATGCATTTTCATTCAAGGAATAGTGCAATTAATGGAAAAGTGTTTTGCATTGTCATTTAAGCAGGCTATCCTTGGTAAGACCAAAAAGTAGCCTTTTGTCATGGCTCGTTGGTCTAGGGGTATGATTCTCGCTTAGGGTGCGAGAGGTCCTGGTTCAAATCCCGGACGAGCCCAAGACATTTACATAGGTGTGGAACAGGTTCAGTTTAAGCCAACAAAAATGTTCGCTGGAATCAATGTCTACTTCACAATTTGACCAACACTGTGCCCTGCTAGAAATCTAGTGATGAGTTGGGGCAAATAATGATCAAAGCTCATCTTCTGTAGAGAAGCCATCAATTTTTATCCAAGTTGTGTTCATTGAGGAGAAAGTGCAATTAATGGAAAAGTGTTTTGCATTGTCATTTAAGCAGGCTATCCGTGGTAAGACCAAAAAATAGCCTTTTGTCATGGCTCGTTGGTCTAGGGGTATGATTGAGTTGGGGCAAAAAATTATCGAGGCTCATCTTCTGTGTAGAGAATCCATGCATTTTCATCCAAGTTGTGTTCATTGAGGAGAAAGTCTAATTAATGGAAAAGTGTTTTGCATTGTCATTTAAGCAGGCTATCGTGCGGAAGACAGAAAAATTGCCTATTGTCATGACTCGTTGGTCTAGGGGTAAGATTCTCGCTTAGGGTGCGAGAGGTCCCGGGTTCAAGTGCTTCTCAAAGTGTGGTCCGCGGACAACTGGTGGTCCGTGAGCGCTCCCTAGTGGGCCGTGAGTATATTGGTAAAATTTCCCATTTGAAATAAATAAATTAAAGTTTTCCGTCCTCTCGCGGGAATATCTCCACAATGGAGCGAGCTTTAGTTTAACTTTTGATTGCATGATATAGCCCAGCGCATCACCTTCATCAAACATGTTGCCACTTGTTTGTACCATTTTCAGGCGATTTGTAATCTGTTCTAGAAAAACGATGTGTTTTTGGACATTTGTGGAATTAGGTGGTCCGCGAGTGTTTTTTTATTGGTTAAGTGGTCGTTGGTATGAAAACGTTTGAGAAACACTGGTCTAGGGGTATGATTCTCGCTTAGGGTGCGAGAGGACCCGGGTTAAAATCCAGGACGAGCCCAAGACATCTACATAGGTGTGGAACAGGTTTAGTTTAGGTATCAAAAATGTTCGTTGGAAGCTATGTGTACTTAAATTTGACCAATACTGTGCCCTGCTAGAAACCTGTGTTGAGTTGGGGCAAAAATTATCGAGGCATCTTCTGTTGTAGAGAATCCTGCATTTTCATCCAAGCTTGTTCATTGAGCCATAGTGCAATTAATGGAAAGTGTTTGCATTGTCATTTAAGCAGGCTATCGTTGGTAAGACCAAAAGTAGACTTTTGTCATGGCTCGTTGGTCTAGGGGTATGATTCTCGCTTCGGGTGCGAGAGGTCCCGGGTTCAAATCCCGGACGAGCCCAAGAGATCTACATAGGTCTGGAACAGGTTTAGTTTAGGTATCAAAAATGGTTCGTTGGAAGCAATGTGTACTTAATAATTTGACCAATACTGGTATACTGGTTCAAATCCCGGACGAGCCAAGACATTTACATAGTGTGGAACAGGTTCAGTTTAAGCCAACAAAAATGCATGGATTCATTTTCTTTGTAGAGAATCCATGCATTTTCATCCAAGCTTTGTTTATTGAGCCATAGTGCAATTAATGGAGAAGTGATTTGCATTGTCATTAAGCAGGCTATCGTTGGTAAGACCAAAAAGCTTTTGTCATGGCTCGTTGGTCTAGGGTATGATTCTCGCTTAGGGTGCGAGAGGTCCCGGGTTCAAATCCCGGACGAGCCCAAGACATTTACATAGGTGTGGAACAGGTTCAGTTTAAGCCAACAAAAATGTTCGCTGGAATCAATGTGTACTTCACATTTGACCAATACTGTGCCCTGCTAGAAACCTAGTGTTGAGTTGGGCAAAAAATTATCGAGGCTCATCTTCTGTGTAGAGAATCCATGCATTTTCATCCAAGCTTGTTTATTGAGCATAGTGCAATTAATGGAAAAGTGATTTGCCATGTCATTTAAGCAGGCTATCCTCGGTAAGACCAAAATAGCCTTTTGTCATGGCTCGTTGGTCTAGGGGTATGATTCTCGCTTTGGGTGCGAGAGGTCCCGGGTTCAAATCCCGGACGAGCCCAAGACGTCTACATAGGTGTGGAACAGGTTTGTTTAGGTTGCAAAAATGTTTGTTTGAAGCAATGTGTACTTAATAATTTGACCAATATTGCCTTGCTAGAAACCTAGTGTTGAGTTGGGGCAAAAAATGATCAAGGCTCATCTTCTGTATAGAGAAGCCATGCATTTTCATTCAAGGAATAGTGCAATTAATGGAAAAGTGTTTTGCATTGTCATTTAAGCAGGCTATCCTTGAAAGACCAAAAAGTAGCCTTTTGTATGGCTCGTTGGTCTAGGGTATGATTCTCGCTTCGGGTGCGAGAGGGTCCCGGGTTCAAATCCCGGACGAGCCCAAGAGATCTACATAGGTCTGGAACAGGTTTAGTTTAGGTATCAAAAATGGTTCGTTGGAAGCAATGTGTACAATAATTTGACCAATACTGTGCCCTTGCTAGAAACCTAGTGTTGAGTTGGGCAAAAAATGATCAGGCTCATCTTCTGTGTAGAGAAGCCATGCATTTTCATCCAAGGATAGTGCAATTAATGGAAAAGTGTTTTGCATTGTCATTTAAGCAGGCTATCCTTGGTAAGACCAAAAAGTAGCCTTTTGTCATGGCTCGTTGGTCTAGGGGTATGATTCTCGCTTAGGGTGCGAGAGGTCCCGGGTTCAAATCCCGGACGAGCCCAAGACATTTACATAGGTGTGGAACAGGTTCAGTTTAAGCCAACAAAAATGTTCGCTGGAATCAATGTCTACTTCACAATTTGACCAACACTGTGCCCTGCTAGAAATCTAGTGATGAGTTGGGGCAAATAATGATCAAAGCTCATCTTCTATGTAGAGAAGCCATCAATTTTTATCCAAGTTGTGTTCATTGAGGAGAAAGTGCAATTAATGGAAAAGTGTTTTGCATTGTCATTTAAGCAGGCTATCCGTGGTAAGACCAAAAAATAGCCTTTTGTCATGGCTCGTTGGTCTAGGGGTATGATTGAGTTGGGGCAAAAATTATCGAGGCTCATCTTCTGTGTAGAGAATCCATGCATTTTCATCCAAGTTGTGTTCATTGAGGAGAAAGTCTAATTAATGGAAAAGTGTTTTGCATTGTCATTTAAGCAGGCTATCGTGCGGAAGACAGAAAAATTGCCTATTGTCATGACTCGTTGGTCTAGGGGTAAGATTCTCGCTTAGGGTGCGAGAGGTCCCGGGTTCAAGTGCTTCTCAAAGTGTGGTCCGCGGACAACTGGTGGTCCGTGAGCGCTCCCTAGTGGGCCGTGAGTATATTGGTAAAATTTCCCATTTGAAATAAATAAATTAAAGTTTTCCGTCCTCTCGCGGGAATATCTCCACAATGGAGCGAGCTTTAGTTTAACTTTTGATTGCATGATATAGCCCAGCGCATCACCTTCATCAAACATGTTGCCACTTGTTTGTACCATTTTCAGGCGATTTGTAATCTGTTCTAGAAAACGATGTGTTTTTGGACATTTGTGGAATTAGGTGGTCCGCGAGTTTTTTTATTGGTTAAGTGGTCGTTGGTATGAAAACGTTTGAGAAAACACTGGTCTAGGGTATGATTCTCGCTTAGGGTGCGAGAGGACCCGGGTTAAAATCCAGGACGAGCCCAAGACATCTACATAGGTGTGGAACAGGTTTAGTTTAGGTATCAAAATGTTCGTTGGAAGCTATGTGTACAAATTGACCAATACTGTGCCCTGCTAGAAACGTGTTGAGTTGGGGCAAAAAATGATCAAGGTCATCTTCTGTGTAGAGAAGCCTTGCATTTTCATCCAAGCTGTGTTCATTGAGGCATAGTGCAATTAATGGAAAACTGTTTGCATTGTCATTTAAGCAGGCTATCCTTGGTAAGACCAAAATAGCCTTTTGTCATGGCTCGTTGGTCTAGGGGTATGATTCTCGCTTGGGTGCGAGAGGTCCCGGGTTCAAATCCCGGACGAGCCCAAGAGATCTACATAGGTGTGGAACAGGTTTAGTTTAGGTTCAAAAATGGTTGTTTGAAGCAATGTGTACTTAATAATTTGACCAATACTGGTATATGGTTCAATCCGGACGAGCCCAGACATTACATAGGTGTGACAGTTCAGTTTAAGCCAACAAAAATGCATGGATTCATCTTCTTGTAGAGAATCATGCATTTTCATCCAAGCTTTGTTTATTGAGCCATAGTGCAATTAATGGAGAAGTGATTTGCATTGTCATTTAAGCAGGCTATCGTGGTAAGACCAAAAGTAGACTTTTGTCATGGCTCGTTGGTCTAGGGGTATGATTCTCGCTTCGGGTGCGAGAGGTCCCGGGTTCAAATCCCGGACGAGCCCAAGAGATCTACATAGGTCTGGAACAGGTTTAGTTTAGGTATCAAAAATGGTTCGTTGGAAGCAATGTGTACTTAATAATTTGACCAATACTGTGCCTTGCTAGAAACCTAGTGTTGAGTTGGTGCAAAAAATGATCAAGGCTCATCTTCTGTATAGAGAAGCCATGCATTTTCATTCAAGGAATAGTGCAATTAATGGAAAAAGTGTTTGCATTGTCATTTAAGCAGGCTATCCTTGTTAAGACCAAAAGTAGCCTTTTGTCATGGCTCGTTGGTCTAGGGGTATGATTCTCGCTTAGGTGCGAGAGGTCCGGGTTCAAATCCCGGACGAGCCCAAGACATTTCATAGGTGTGGAACAGGTTCAGTTTGTGTCATTAGGAGAAAGTCTAATTAATGGAAAAGTGTTTTGCATTGTCATTTAAGCAGGCTATCGTGCGGAAGACAGAAAAATTGCCTATTGTCATGACTCGTTGGTTAGGGGTAAGATTCTCGCTTAGGGTGCGAGAGGTCCCGGGTTCAAGTGCTTCTCAAAGTGTGGTCCGCGGACAACTGGTGGTCCGTGAGCGCTCCCTAGTGGGCCGTGAGTATATTGGTAAAATTTCCCATTTGAAATAAATAAATTAAAGTTTTCCGCCCTCTCGCGGGAATATCTCCACAATGGAGCGAGCTTTAGTTTAACTTTTGATTGCATGATATAGCCCAGCGCATCACCTTCATCAAACATGTTGCCACTTGTTTGTACCATTTTCAGGCGATTTGTAATCTGTTCTAGAAAAAACGATGTGTTTTTGGACATTTGTGGAATTAGGTGGTCCGCGAGTGTTTTTTATTGGTTAAGTGGTCGTTGGTATGAAAACGTTTGAGAAACACTGGTCTAGGGGTATGATTCTCGCTTAGGGTGCGAGAGGACCCGGGTTAAAATCCAGGACGAGCCCAAGACATTTACATAGGTGTGGAACAGGTTCAGTTTAAGCCAACAAAAATGTTCGCTGGAATCAATGTGTACTTCACAATTTGACCAACTGTGCCCTGCTAGAAACTAGTGTTGAGTTGGGGCAAAAATTATCGAGGCTCATCTTCTGTGTAGAGAATCCATGCATTTTCATCCAAGCTTGTGTTATTGAGCCAAGTGCAATTAATGGAAAAGTGATTTGCATTGTCATTTGAGCAGGCTATCGTTGGTAAGACCAAAAAGTAGACTTTTGTCATGGCTCGTTGGTCTAGGGGAATGATTCTCGCTTAGGGTGCGAGAGGTCCCGGGTTCAAATCCCGGACGAGCCCAAGACATTTACATAGGTGTGAAACAGGTTCAGTTTAAGCGAACAAAAATGTTCGCTGGAATCAATGTCTACTTCACAATTTGACCAACACTGTGCCCTGCTAGAAATCTAGTGATGAGTTGGGGCAAATAATGATCAAAGCTCATCTTCTTTGTAGAGAAGCCATCCATTTTTATCCAAGTTGTGTTCATTGAGGAGAAAGTGCAATTAATGGAAAAGTGTTTTGCATTGTCATTTAAGCAGGCTATCCGTGGTAAGACCAAAAAATAGCCTTTTGTCATGGCTCGTTGGTCTAGGGGTATGATTGAGTTGGGGCAAAAAATTATCGAGGCTCATCTTCTGTGTAGAGAATCCATGCATTTTCATCCAAGTTGTGTTCATTGAGGAGAAAGTCTAATTAATGGAAAAGTGTTTTGCATTGTCATTTAAGCAGGCTATCGTGCGGAAGACAGAATTACAGATTACAAATCGCCTGAAAATGGTACAAACAAGTGGCAACATGTTTGATGAAGGTGATGCGCTGGGCTATATCATGCAATCAAAAGTTAAACTAAAGCTCGCTCCATTGTGGAGATATTCTGTATAGAGAAGCCATGCATTGTCATTCAAGGAATAGTGCAATTAATGGAAAAGTGTTTTGCATTGTCATTTAAGCAGGCTATCCTTGGTAAGACCAAAAAGTAGCCTTTTGTCATGGCTCGTTGGTCTAGGGTATGATTCTCGCTTAGGGTGCGAGAGGTCCCGGGTTCAAATCCCGGACGAGCCCAAGACATTTACATAGGTGTGGAACAGGTTCAGTTTAAGCCAACAAAAATGTTCGCTGGAATCAATGTGTACTTCACAATTTGACCAATACTGTGCCCTGCTAGAAACCTAGTGTTGAGTTGGGGCAAAAAATTATCGAGGCTCATCTTCTGTGTAGAGAATCCATGCATTTTCATCCAAGCTTTGTTTATTGAGCCATAGTGCAATTAATGGAAAAGTGATTTGCCATGTCATTTAAGCAGGCTATCCTCGGTAAGACCAAAAAATAGCCTTTTGTCATGGCTCGTTGGTCTAGGGGTATGATTCTCGCTTTGGGTGCGAGAGGTCCCGGGTTCAAATCCCGGACGAGCCCAAGACGTCTACATAGGTGTGGAACAGGTTTAGTTTAGGTTGCAAAAATGGTTTGTTTGAAGCAATGTGTACTTAATAATTTGACCAATATTGTGCCTTGCTAGAAACCTAGTGTTGAGTTGGGGCAAAAAATGATCAAGGCTCATCTTCTGTATAGAGAAGCCATGCATTTTCATTCAAGGAATAGTGCAATTAATGGAAAAGTGTTTTGCATTGTCATTTAAGCAGGCTATCCTTGGAAGACCAAAAAGTAGCCTTTTGTCATGGCTCGTTGGTCTAGGGGTATGATTCTCGCTTCGGGTGCGAGAGGTCCCGGGTTCAAATCCCGGACGAGCCCAAGAGATCTACATAGGTCTGGAACAGGTTTAGTTTAGGTATCAAAAATGGTTCGTTGGAAGCAATGTGTACTTAATAATTTGACCAATACTGTGCCTTGCTAGAAACCTAGTGTTGAGTTGGTGCAAAAATGATCAAGGCTCATCTTCTGTATAGAGAAGCCATGCATTTTCATTCAAGGAATAGTGCAATTAATGGAAAAGTGTTTTGCATTGTCATTTAAGCAGGCTATCCTTGGTAAGACCAAAAAGTAGCCTTTTGTCATGGCTCGTTGGTCTAGGGGTATGATTCTCGCTTAGGGTGCGAGAGTCCTGGGTTCAAATCCCGGACGCCCAAGACATTTACATAGGTGTGGAACAGGTTCAGTTTAAGCCAACAAAAATGTTCGCTGGAATCAATGTCTACTTCACAATTTGACCAACACTGTGCCCTGCTAGAAATCTAGTGATGAGTTGGGGCAAATAATGATCAAAGCTCATCTTCTATGTAGAGAAGCCATCAATTTTTATCCAAGTTGTGTTCATTGAGGAGAAAGTGCAATTAATGGAAAAGTGTTTTGCATTGTCATTTAAGCAGGCTATCCGTGGTAAGACCAAAAAAATAGCCTTTTGTCATGGCTCGTTGGTCTAGGGGTATGATTGAGTTGGGGCAAAAAATTATCGAGGCTCATCTTCTGTGTAGAGAATCCATGCATTTTCATCCAAGTTGTGTTCATTGAGGAGAAAGTCTAATTAATGGAAAAGTGTTTTGCATTGTCATTTAAGCAGGCTATCGTTGGTAAGACCAAGAAGTAGACTTTTGTCATGGCTCGTTGGTCTAGGGGTAGATTCTTGCTTCGGGTGCGGAGGTC
>CM062283.1:1287940-1303783 GCA_031216635.1 Dissostichus eleginoides | reverse complement strand
GCAAGGAAATCCTGTGAACAATGAGTTGCCCAAATTCACATAGTTCCTTACACCGTGTTGATGAGAGAAACTGGAAAGTACTACCTGGGAATCTGAAGCTCCAAGGGATCAAACAAGCTGTTGACTGTTTGATAGACTGTTCATCAGACAATCGCTCACTACTGACAGAAATAAGGGCCTTTGGATTTCATCAGGCAATGTGGATGGAAAGAGGAAAAATGTACTCATGTGCTCCATGGACAGCCAGAACCAGGAAACTATGGCAAGTCTGACAGAAATAAGGGCCCTTGGATTTCATCAGGCAATATAGATGGAAAGAGGAAAAATCAACTCATGTGCTCCATAGACAGCCAGAACCGGAAACTATAACAAGCCTTTATGGACAGCAACATTTCATTTGACATTTTGTCCTCAGAAGAGAATGGGGAGAGTCTGTCGTCCACTTATAAGTTCCTTTAGATGACCTGCTTTGCGTTTGCGCCCTGTTCCTCCTGGTCTCGACAGACAGTCTTTACAGTTGTCAAAAAATATATTCTCCAGCATAGGTGGTTCAGGGGCATTCTTTCTCTGAACGTCTGTACTGCATGGCTGTTAACCGCAACAACAAATGTGGCGTGCACTCCCCGTCGGGGAATTGAAAAAAAGGAACTTGAGCTCATCTGCGTCTGACTTATGGACCTTTAGACCTCTAGAACAGGTCTTGGCTTGACCCCTTTATGCTGGACTCCGCCATTGTCACCCAACGGAATGTTGCTTTTGGCCTCGTTGGCGCAGTAGGCAGCGCGTCAGTCTCATAATCTGAAGGTCGTGAGTTCGAGCCTCACACGGGGCATGTGTATTGATTTGGTTCTTGCTGGTGATCTGGCGGGTAACGTGCATGATTCAACGCCATCCATTTCAGTATTAAATGGCAAGGAAATCCTGTGAACAATGAGTTGCCCAAATTCACATAGTTCCTTACACCGTGTTGATGAGAGAACTGGAAAGTACTACCTGGGAATCTGAAGCTCCAAGGGATCAAACAAGCTGTTGACTGTTGATAGACTGTTCATCAGACAATCGCTCACTACTGACAGAAATAAGGGCCTTTGGATTTCATCAGGGCAATGTGGATGGAAAGAGGAAAAATGTACTCATGTGCTCCATGGACAGCCAGAACCAGGAAACTATGGCAAGTCTGACAGAAATAAGGGCCCTTGGATTTCATCAGGGCAATATAGATGGAAAGAGGAAAAATCAACTCATGTGCTCCATAGACAGCCAGAACCAGGAAACTATAACAAGCCTTTATGGACAGCAACATTTCATTTGACATTTTGTCCTCAGAAGAGAATGGGAGAGTCTGTCGTCCACTTATAAGTTCCTTTAGATGACCTGCTTTGCGTTTGCGCCCTGTTCCTCCTGGTCTCGACAGACAGTCTTTACAGTTGTCAAAAAATATATTCTCCAGCATAGGTGGTTCAGGGGCATTCTTTCTCTGAACGTCTGTACTGCATGGCTGTTAACCGCAACAACAAAATGTGTGCGTGCACTCCCCGTCGGGGAATTGAAAAAAAGGAACTTGAGCTCATCTGCGTCTGACGTATGGACCTTTAGACCTCTAGAACAGGTCTTGGCTTGACCCCTTTATGCTGGACTCCGCATTGTCACCCAACGGAATGTTGCTTTTGGGCCTCGTTGGCGCAGTAGGCAGCGCGTCAGTCTCATAATCTGAAGGTCGTGAGTTCGAGCCTCACACGGGGCATATGTTTTGTAGTGTATTCATTTGGTTCTTGCTGGTGATCTGGCGGGTAACGTGCATGATTCAACGCCATCCATTTCAGTATTAAACGGCAAGGAAATCCTGTGAATTTTCTCTTCCGATCTTGAATGAAAAATCTTTTCGCACATAAACAACAGCTTTCCTCAAGTGTGGCAGGTAAGTATTTCATCAAGACATTGGCAGGAATAAAGGCCCTTTCAAAAAATTGCGCTTGCCTCGCCCGGGAATCGAACTCGCGCCTGATTTTATTTTCGGAGCGGTAAGAAGACCTCAACGTAAGCATTGGTGGTTCAGTGGTAGAATTCTCGCCTGCCACGCGGGAGGCCCGGGTTCGATTCCCGGCCAATGCACTTCCTTTAAGTTCTAATGAGTTGCCCAAATTCACATAGTTCCTTACGCCGTGTTGATGGAAAAACTGGAAAGTACTACCTGGGAATCTGAAGCTCCAAGGACCGAACAAGCTGTTGACTGTTGATAGACTGTTCATCAGACAATCGCTCACTACTGACAGAAATAGGGGCCCTTGGATTTCATCAGGGCAATATGGATGGAAATAGGAGAAATCTACTCATGTGCTCCATGGACAGCCAGAACCAGGAAACTATGGCAAGCCTTTATGGACACCAACATTTCATTTGACATTTTGTCATCAGAAGAGAATGGGGAGAGTCCGTCGTCCACTTATAAGTTCCTTTAGATGACCTGCTTTGCGTTTGCGCCCTGTTCCTCCTGGTCTCGACAGACTTGACCCCTTTATTGTGGACTCTGCCATTGTCACCCAACGGAATGTTGCTTTTGTGCCTCGTTGGTGCAGTAGGCAGCGCGTCAGTCTCATAATCTGAAGGTCGTCAGTTTGAGCCTCACACGGGGCATGTGTATTCATTTGGTTCTTGCTGGTGATCTGGCGGGTAACGTGCATGATTCAACGCCATCCATTTCAGTATTAAATGGCAAGGAAATCCTGTGAACAATGAGTTGCCCAAATTCACATAGTTCCTTACACCGTGTTGATGAGAGAAACTGGAAAGTACTACCTGGGAATCTGAAGCTCCAAGGGATCAAACAAGCTGTTGACTGTTGATAGACTGTTCATCAGACAATCGCTCACTACTGACAGAAATAAGGGCCTTTGGATTTCATCAGGGCAATGTGGATGGAAAGAGGAAAAATGTACTCATGTGCTCCATGGACAGCCAGAACCAGGAAACTATGGCAAGTCTGACAGAAATAAGGGCCTTGGATTTCATCAGGGCAATATAGATGGAAAGAGGAAAAATCAACTCATGTGCTCCATAGACAGCCAGAACCAGGAAACTATAACAAGCCTTTATGGACAGCAACATTTCATTTGACATTTTGTCCTCAGAAGAGAATGGGAGAGTCTGTCGTCCACTTATAAGTTCCTTTAGATGACCTGCTTTGCGTTTGCGCCCTGTTCCTCCTGGTCTCGACAGACAGTCTTTACAGTTGTCAAAAAATATATCCAGCATAGGGGTTCAGGGGCATTCTTTCTCTGAACGTCTGTACTGCATGGCTGTTAACCGCAACAACAAAATGTGTGCGTGCACTCCCGTCGGGGAATTGAACCCCGGTCTCCCGCGTGACAGGCGGGGATACTGACCACTATACTAACGAGGAGATGTTCAAGTCTCCTGACTCCGCCGTCGTAATTCGAGTCCATGCCAATGCACATCTTGTAAATGAAAACAAATTGCTCTTTCAGCCAGACTTTGATTCCCCTTTGAAGGCTTCTTGCTCTATGCTACGGACGATGACTTTTCTTCCCTGCGTTAGCTCATCTGCGTTTGACGTATGGACCTTTAGACCTCTAGAACAGGTCTTGGCTTGACCCTTTATGCTGGACTCCGCCATTTCACCCAACGGAATGTTGCTTTTGGGCCTCGTTGGGCAGTAGGCAGCGCGTCAGTCTCATAATCTGAAGGTCGTGAGTTCGAGCCTCACACGGGGCATGTGTTTTGTAGTGTATTCATTTGGTTCTTGCTGGTGATCTGGCGGGTAACGTGCATGATTCAACGCCATCCATTTCAGTATTAAACGGCAAGGAAATCCTGTGAATTTTCTCTTCCGATCTTGAATGAAAAATCTTTTCGCACATAAACAACAGCTTTCCTCAAGTGTGGCAGGTAAGTATTTCATCAAGACATTGGCAGGAATAAAGGCCCTTTCAAAAAATTGCGCTTGCCTCGCCCGGGAATCGAACTCGCGCCTGATTTTATTTTCGGAGCGGTAAGAAGACCTCAACGTAAGCATTGGTGGTTCAGTGGTAGAATTCTCGCCTGCCACGCGGGAGGCCCGGGTTCGATTCCCGGCCAATGCACTTCCTTTAAGTTCTAATGAGTTGCCCAAATTCACATAGTTCCTTACGCCGTGTTGATGAGAAAAACTGGAAAGTACTACCTGGGAATCTGAAGCTCCAAGGGACCGAACAAGCTGTTGACTGTTGATAGACTGTTCATCAGACAATCGCTCACTACTGACAGAAATAGGGGCCCTTGGATTTCATCAGGGCAATATGGATGGAAATAGGAGAAATCTACTCATGTGCTCCATGGACAGCCAGAACCAGGAAACTATGGCAAGCCTTTATGGACACCAACATTTCATTTGACATTTTGTCATCAGAAGAGAATGGGGAGAGTCCGTCGTCCACTTATAAGTTCCTTTAGATGACCTGCTTTGCGTTTGCGCCCTGTTCCTCCTGGTCTCGACAGACTTGACCCCTTTATTGTGGACTCTGCCATTGTCACCCAACGGAATGTTGCTTTTGTGCCTCGTTGGTGCAGTAGGCAGCGCGTCAGTCTCATAATCTGAAGGTCGTCAGTTTGAGCCTCACACGGGGCATGTGTATTCATTTGGTTCTTGCTGGTGATCTGGCGGGTAACGTGCATGATTCAACGCCATCCATTTCAGTATTAAATGGCAAGGAAATCCTGTGAACAATGAGTTGCCCAAATTCACATAGTTCCTTACACCGTGTTGATGAGAGAAACTGGAAAGTACTACCTGGGAATCTGAAGCTCCAAGGGATCAAACAAGCTGTTGACTGTTGATAGACTGTTCATCAGACAATCGCTCACTACTGACAGAAATAAGGGCCTTTGGATTTCATCAGGGCAATGTGGATGGAAAGAGGAAAAATGTACTCATGTGCTCCATGGACAGCCAGAACCAGGAAACTATGGCAAGTCTGACAGAAATAAGGGCCCTTGGATTTCATCAGGGCAATATAGATGGAAAGAGGAAAAATCAACTCATGTGCTCCATAGACAGCCAGAACCAGGAAACTATAACAAGCCTTTATGGACAGCAACATTTCATTTGACATTTTGTCCTCAGAAGAGAATGGGGAGAGTCTGTCGTCCACTTATAAGTTCCTTTAGATGACCTGCTTTGCGTTTGCGCCCTGTTCCTCCTGGTCTCGACAGACAGTCTTTACAGTTGTCAAAAAATATATTCTCCAGCATAGGTGGTTCAGGGGCATTCTTTCTCTGAACGTCTGTACTGCATGGCTGTTAACCGCAACAACAAAATGTGTGCGTGCACTCCCCGTCGGGGAATTGAACCCCGGTCTCCCGCGTGACAGGCGGGGATACTGACCACTATACTAACGAGGAGATGTTCAAGTCTCCTGACTCCGCCGGCGTAATTCGAGTCCATGCCAATGCACATCTTGTAAATGAAAACAAATTGCTCTTTCAGCCAGACTCTTTGATTCCCCTTTGAAGGCTTCTTGCTCTATGCTACGGACGATGACTTTTCTTCCCTGCGTGAGCTCATCTGCGTTTGACGTATGGACCTTTAGACCTCTAGAACAGGTCTTGGCTTGACCCCTTTATGCTGGACTCCGCCATTGTCACCCAACGGAATGTTGCTTTTGGGCCTCGTTGGCGCAGTAGGCAGCGCGTCAGTCTCATAATCTGAAGGTCGTGAGTTCGAGCCTCACACGGGGCATATGTTTTGTAGTGTATTCATTTGGTTCTTGCTGGTGATCTGGCGGGTAACGTGCATGATTCAACGCCATCCATTTCAGTATTAAACGGCAAGGAAATCCTGTGAATTTTCTCTTCCGATCTTGAATGAAAAATCTTTTCGCACATAAACAACAGCTTTCCTCAAGTGTGGCAGGTAAGTATTTCATCAAGACATTGGCAGGAATAAAGGCCCTTTCAAAAAATTGCGCTTGCCTCGCCCGGGAATCGAACTCGCGCCTGATTTTATTTTCGGAGCGGTAAGAAGACCTCAACGTAAGCATTGGTGGTTCAGTGGTAGAATTCTCGCCTGCCACGCGGGAGGCCCGGGTTCGATTCCCGGCCAATGCACTTCCTTTAAGTTCTAATGAGTTGCCCAAATTCACATAGTTCCTTACGCCGTGTTGATGAGAAAAACTGGAAAGTACTACCTGGGAATCTGAAGCTCCAAGGGACCGAACAAGCTGTTGACTGTTGATAGACTGTTCATCAGACAATCGCTCACTACTGACAGAAATAGGGGCCCTTGGATTTCATCAGGGCAATATGGATGGAAATAGGAGAAATCTACTCATGTGCTCCATGGACAGCCAGAACCAGGAAACTATGGCAAGCCTTTATGGACACCAACATTTCATTTGACATTTTGTCATCAGAAGAGAATGGGGAGAGTCCGTCGTCCACTTATAAGTTCCTTTAGATGACCTGCTTTGCGTTTGCGCCCTGTTCCTCCTGGTCTCGACAGACTTGACCCCTTTATTGTGGACTCTGCCATTGTCACCCAACGGAATGTTGCTTTTGTGCCTCGTTGGTGCAGTAGGCAGCGCGTCAGTCTCATAATCTGAAGGTCGTCAGTTTGAGCCTCACACGGGGCATGTGTATTCATTTGGTTCTTGCTGGTGATCTGGCGGGTAACGTGCATGATTCAACGCCATCCATTTCAGTATTAAATGGCAAGGAAATCCTGTGAACAATGAGTTGCCCAAATTCACATAGTTCCTTACACCGTGTTGATGAGAGAAACTGGAAAGTACTACCTGGGAATCTGAAGCTCCAAGGGATCAAACAAGCTGTTGACTGTTGATAGACTGTTCATCAGACAATCGCTCACTACTGACAGAAATAAGGGCCTTTGGATTTCATCAGGGCAATGTGGATGGAAAGAGGAAAAATGTACTCATGTGCTCCATGGACAGCCAGAACCAGGAAACTATGGCAAGTCTGACAGAAATAAGGGCCCTTGGATTTCATCAGGGCAATATAGATGGAAAGAGGAAAAATCAACTCATGTGCTCCATAGACAGCCAGAACCAGGAAACTATAACAAGCCTTTATGGACAGCAACATTTCATTTGACATTTTGTCCTCAGAAGAGAATGGGGAGAGTCTGTCGTCCACTTATAAGTTCCTTTAGATGACCTGCTTTGCGTTTGCGCCCTGTTCCTCCTGGTCTCGACAGACAGTCTTTACAGTTGTCAAAAAATATATTCTCCAGCATAGGTGGTTCAGGGGCATTCTTTCTCTGAACGTCTGTACTGCATGGCTGTTAACCGCAACAACACAAATGTGTGCGTGCACTCCCCGTCGGGGAATTGAACCCCGGTCTCCCGCGTGACAGGCGGGGATACTGACCACTATACTAACGAGGAGATGTTCAAGTCTCCTGACTCCGCCGTGGTAATTCGAGTCCATGCCAATGCACATCTTGTAAATGAAAACAAATTGCTCTTTCAGCCAGACTCTTTGATTCCCCTTTGAAGGCTTCTTGCTCTATGCTACGGACGATGACTTTTCTTCCCTGCGTGAGCTCATCTGCGTTTGACGTATGGACCTTTAGACCTCTAGAACAGGTCTTGGCTTGACCCCTTTATGCTGGACTCCGCCATTGTCACCCAACGGAATGTTGCTTTGGGCCTCGTTGGCGCAGTAGGCAGCGCGTCCGTCTCATAATCTGAAGGTCGTGAGTTCGAGCCTCACACGGGGCATATGTTTTGTAGTGTATTCATTTGGTTCTTGCTGGTGATCTGGCGGGTAACGTGCATGATTCAACGCCATCCATTTCAGTATTAAACGGCAAGGAAATCCTGTGAATTTTCTCTTCCGATCTTGAATGAAAAATCTTTTCGCACATAAACAACAGCTTTCCTCAAGTGTGGCAGGTAAGTATTTCATCAAGACATTGGCAGGAATAAAGGCCCTTTCAAAAAATTGCGCTTGCCTCGCCCGGGAATCGAACTCGCGCCTGATTTTATTTTCGGAGCGGTAAGAAGACCTCAACGTAAGCATTGGTGGTTCAGTGGTAGAATTCTCGCCTGCCACGCGGGAGGCCCGGGTTCGATTCCCGGCCAATGCACTTCCTTTAAGTTCTAATGAGTTGCCCAAATTCACATAGTTCCTTACGCCGTGTTGATGAGAAAAACTGGAAAGTACTACCTGGGAATCTGAAGCTCCAAGGGACCGAACAAGCTGTTGACTGTTGATAGACTGTTCATCAGACAATCGCTCACTACTGACAGAAATAGGGGCCCTTGGATTTCATCAGGGCAATATGGATGGAAATAGGAGAAATCTACTCATGTGCTCCATGGACAGCCAGAACCAGGAAACTATGGCAAGCCTTTATGGACACCAACATTTCATTTGACATTTTGTCATCAGAAGAGAATGGGGAGAGTCCGTCGTCCACTTATAAGTTCCTTTAGATGACCTGCTTTGCGTTTGCGCCCTGTTCCTCCTGGTCTCGACAGACTTGACCCCTTTATTGTGGACTCTGCCATTGTCACCCAACGGAATGTTGCTTTTGTGCCTCGTTGGTGCAGTAGGCAGCGCGTCAGTCTCATAATCTGAAGGTCGTCAGTTTGAGCCTCACACGGGGCATGTGTATTCATTTGGTTCTTGCTGGTGATCTGGCGGGTAACGTGCATGATTCAACGCCATCCATTTCAGTATTAAATGGCAAGGAAATCCTGTGAACAATGAGTTGCCCAAATTCACATAGTTCCTTACACCGTGTTGATGAGAGAAACTGGAAAGTACTACCTGGGAATCTGAAGCTCCAAGGGATCAAACAAGCTGTTGACTGTTGATAGACTGTTCATCAGACAATCGCTCACTACTGACAGAAATAAGGGCCTTTGGATTTCATCAGGGCAATGTGGATGGAAAGAGGAAAAATGTACTCATGTGCTCCATGGACAGCCAGAACCAGGAAACTATGGCAAGTCTGACAGAAATAGGGCCCTTGGATTTCATCAGGGCAATATAGATGGAAATAGGAGAAATCTACTCATGTGCTCCATGGACAGCCAGAACCAGGAAACTATGGCAAGCCTTTATGGACACCAACATTTCATTTGACATTTTGTCATCAGAAGAGAATGGGGAGAGTCCGTCGTCCACTTATAAGTTCCTTTAGATGACCTGCTTTGCGTTTGCGCCCTGTTCCTCCTGGTCTCGACAGACTTGACCCCTTTATTGTGGACTCTGCCATTGTCACCCAACGGAATGTTGCTTTTGTGCCTCGTTGGTGCAGTAGGCAGCGCGTCAGTCTCATAATCTGAAGGTCGTCAGTTTGAGCCTCACACGGGGCATGTGTATTCATTTGGTTCTTGCTGGTGATCTGGCGGGTAACGTGCATGATTCAACGCCATCCATTTCAGTATTAAATGGCAAGGAAATCCTGTGAACAATGAGTTGCCCAAATTCACATAGTTCCTTACACCGTGTTGATGAGAGAAACTGGAAAGTACTACCTGGGAATCTGAAGCTCCAAGGGACCGAACAAGCTGTTGACTGTTGATAGACTGTTCATCAGACAATCGCTCACTACTGACAGAAATAGGGGCCCTTGGATTTCATCAGGGCAATATGGATGGAAATAGGAGAAATCTACTCATGTGCTCCATGGACAGCCAGAACCAGGAAACTATGGCAAGCCTTTATGGACACCAACATTTCATTTGACATTTTGTCATCAGAAGAGAATGGGGAGAGTCCGTCGTCCACTTATAAGTTCCTTTAGATGACCTGCTTTGCGTTTGCGCCCTGTTCCTCCTGGTCTCGACAGACTTGACCCCTTTATTGTGGACTCTGCCATTGTCACCCAACGGAATGTTGCTTTTGTGCCTCGTTGGTGCAGTAGGCAGCGCGTCAGTCTCATAATCTGAAGGTCGTCAGTTTGAGCCTCACACGGGGCATGTGTATTCATTTGGTTCTTGCTGGTGATCTGGCGGGTAACGTGCATGATTCAACGCCATCCATTTCAGTATTAAATGGCAAGGAAATCCTGTGAACAATGAGTTGCCCAAATTCACATAGTTCCTTACACCGTGTTGATGAGAGAAACTGGAAAGTACTACCTGGGAATCTGAAGCTCCAAGGGATCAAACAAGCTGTTGACTGTTGATAGACTGTTCATCAGACAATCGCTCACTACTGACAGAAATAAGGGCCTTTGGATTTCATCAGGGCAATGTGGATGGAAAGAGGAAAAATGTACTCATGTGCTCCATGGACAGCCAGAACCAGGAAACTATGGCAAGTCTGACAGAAATAAGGGCCCTTGGATTTCATCAGGGCAATATAGATGGAAAGAGGAAAAATCAACTCATGTGCTCCATAGACAGCCAGAACCAGGAAACTATAACAAGCCTTTATGGACAGCAACATTTCATTTGACATTTTGTCCTCAGAAGAGAATGGGGAGAGTCTGTCGTCCACTTATAAGTTCCTTTAGATGACCTGCTTTGCGTTTGCGCCCTGTTCCTCCTGGTCTCGACAGACAGTCTTTACAGTTGTCAAAAAATATATTCTCCAGCATAGGTGGTTCAGGGGCATTCTTTCTCTGAACGTCTGTACTGCATGGCTGTTAACCGCAACAACAAAATGTGTGCGTGCACTCCCCGTCGGGGAATTGAAAAAAAGGAACTTGAGCTCATCTGCGTCTGACGTATGGACCTTTAGACCTCTAGAACAGGTCTTGGCTTGACCCCTTTATGCTGGACTCCGCCATTGTCACCCAACGGAATGTTGCTTTTGGGCCTCGTTGGCGCAGTAGGCAGCGCGTCAGTCTCATAATCTGAAGGTCGTGAGTTCGAGCCTCACACGGGGCATATGTTTTGTAGTGTATTCATTTGGTTCTTGCTGGTGATCTGGCGGGTAACGTGCATGATTCAACGCCATCCATTTCAGTATTAAACGGCAAGGAAATCCTGTGAATTTTCTCTTCCGATCTTGAATGAAAAATCTTTTCGCACACAAACAACAGCTTTCCTCAAGTGTGGCAGGTAAGTATTTCATCAAGACATTGGCAGGAATAAAGGCCCTTTCAAAAAATTGCGCTTGCCTCGCCCGGAATCGAACTCGCGCCTGATTTTATTTTCGGAGCGGTAAGAAGACCTCAACGTAAGCATTGGTGGTTCAGTGGTAGAATTCTCGCCTGCCACGCGGGAGGCCCGGGTTCGATTCCCGGCCAATGCACTTCCTTTAAGTTCTAATGAGTTGCCCAAATTCACATAGTTCCTTACGCCGTGTTGATGAGAAAAACTGGAAAGTACTACCTGGGAATCTGAAGCTCCAAGGACCGAACAAGCTGTTGACTGTGATAGACTGTTCATCAGACAATCGCTCACTACTGACAGAAATAGGGGCCCTTGGATTTCATCAGGGCAATATGGATGGAAATAGGAGAAATCTACTCATGTGCTCCATGGACAGCCAGAACCAGGAAACTATGGCAAGCCTTTATGGACACCAACATTTCATTTGACATTTTGTCATCAGAAGAGAATGGGGAGAGTCCGTCGTCCACTTATAAGTTCCTTTAGATGACCTGCTTTGCGTTTGCGCCCTGTTCCTCCTGGTCTCGACAGACTTGACCCCTTTATTGTGGACTCTGCCATTGTCACCCAACGGAATGTTGCTTTTGTGCCTCGTTGGTGCAGTAGGCAGCGCGTCAGTCTCATAATCTGAAGGTCGTCAGTTTGAGCCTCACACGGGGCATGTGTATTCATTTGGTTCTTGCTGGTGATCTGGCGGGTAACGTGCATGATTCAACGCCATCCATTTCAGTATTAAATGGCAAGGAAATCCTGTGAACAATGAGTTGCCCAAATTCACATAGTTCCTTACACCGTGTTGATGAGAGAAACTGGAAAGTACTACCTGGGAATCTGAAGCTCCAAGGGATCAAACAAGCTGTTGACTGTTGATAGACTGTTCATCAGACAATCGCTCACTACTGACAGAAATAAGGGCCTTTGGATTTCATCAGGGCAATGTGGATGGAAAGAGGAAAAATGTACTCATGTGCTCCATGGACAGCCAGAACAGGAAACTATGGCAAGTCTGACAGAAATAGGGCCCTTGGATTTCATCAGGGCAATATAGATGGAAATAGGAAAATCTCATGTGCTCCATGGACAGCCAGAACCAGGAAACTATGCAAGCCTTTATGGACACCAACATTTCATTTGACATTTTGTCCTCAGAAGAGAATGGGGAGAGTCCGTCGTCCACTTATAAGTTCCTTTAGATGACCTGCTTTGCGTTTGCGCCCTGTTCCTCCTGGTCTCGACAGACTTGACCCCTTTATTGTGGACTCTGCCATTGTCACCCAACGGAATGTTGCTTTTGTGCCTCGTTGGTGCAGTAGGCAGCGCGTCAGTCTCATAATCTGAAGGTCGTCAGTTTGAGCCTCACACGGGGCATGTGTATTCATTTGGTTCTTGCTGGTGATCTGGCGGGTAACGTGCATGATTCAACGCCATCCATTTCAGTATTAAATGGCAAGGAAATCCTGTGAACATGAGTTGCCCAAATTCACATAGTTCCTTACACCGTGTTGATGAGAGAAACTGGAAAGTACTACCTGGGAATCTGAAGCTCCAAGGGATCAAACAAGCTGTTGACTGTTGATAGACTGTTCATCAGACAATCGCTCACTACTGACAGAAATAAGGGCCTTGGATTTCATCAGGGCAATGGATGGAAAGAGAAATCTACTCATGTGCTCCATGGACAGCCAGAACCAGGAAACTATGGCAAGCTTTATGGACACCAACATTTCATTTGACATTTTGTCATCAGAAGAGAATGGGAGAGTCCGTCGTCCACTTATAAGTTCCTTTAGATGACCTGCTTTGCGTTTGCGCCCTTTCCTCCTGTCTCGACAGACTTGACCCCTTTATTGTGGACTCTGCCATGTCACCCAACGGAATGTTGCTTTGTGCCTCGTTGGTGCAGTAGGCCGCGTCAGTCTCATAATCTGAAGGTCGTCAGTTTGAGCCTCACACGGGGCATGTGTATTCATTTGGTTCTTGCTGGTGATCTGGCGGGTAACGTGCATGATTCAACGCCATCATTTCAGTATTAAATGGCAAGGAAATCCTGTGAACAATGAGTTACCCAAATTCACATAGTTCCTTACACCGTGTTGATGAAGAAACTGGAAAGACTACTGGGAATCTGAAGCTCCAAGGATCGAACAAGCTGTTGACTGTTGATAGACTGTTCATCAGACAATCGCTCACTACTGACAGAAATAGGGCCCTTTGGATTTCATCAGGGCAATGGGATGGAAATAGGAGAAATCTACTCATGTGCTCCATGGACAGCCAGAACCAGGAACTATGGCAAGCCTTTATGGACACCAACATTTCATTTGACATTTTGTCATCAGAAGAGAATGGGAGAGTCCGTCGTCCACTTATAAGTTCCTTTAGATGACCTGCTTTGCGTTTGCGCCCTGTTCTCCTGGTCTCGACAGACTTGACCCCTTTATTGTGGACTCTGCCATTGTCACCAACGGAATGTTGCTTTTGTGCCTCGTTGGTGCAGTAGGCAGCGCGTCAGTCTCATAATCTGAAGGTCGTCAGTTTGAGCCTCACACGGGGCATGTGTATTCATTTGGTTCTTGCTGGTGATCTGGCGGGTAACGTGCATGATTCAACGCCATCCATTTCAGTATTAAATGGCAAGGAAATCCTGTGAAACATGAGTTGCCCAAATTCACATAGTTCCTTACACCGTGTTGATGAGAGAAACTGGAAAGTACTACCTGGGAATCTGAAGCTCCAAGGGACCGAACAAGCTGTTGACTGTTGATAGACTGTTCATCAGACATCGCTCACTACTGACAGAAATAGAGGGCCCTTGGATTTCATCAGGGCAATATGGATGGAAATAGGAGAAATCTACTCATGTGCTCCATGGACAGCCAGAACCAGGAAACTATGGCAAGCCTTTATGGACACCAACATTTCATTTGACATTTTGTCATCAGAAGAGAATGGGGAGAGTCCGTCGTCCACTTATAAGTTCCTTTAGATGACCTGCTTTGCGTTTGCGCCCTGTTCCTCCTGGTCTCGACAGACTTGACCCCTTTATTGTGGACTCTGCCATTGTCACCCAACGGAATGTTGCTTTTGTGCCTCGTTGGTGCAGTAGGCAGCGCGTCAGTCTCATAATCTGAAGGTCGTCAGTTTGAGCCTCACACGGGGCATGTGTATTCATTTGGTTCTTGCTGGTGATCTGGCGGGTAACGTGCATGATTCAACGCCATCCATTTCAGTATTAAATGGCAAGGAAATCCTGTGAACAATGAGTTGCCCAAATTCACATAGTTCCTTACACCGTGTTGATGAGAGAAACTGGAAAGTACTACCTGGGAATCTGAAGCTCCAAGGGACCGAACAAGCTGTTGACTGTTGATAGACTGTTCATCAGACAATCGCTCACTACTGACAGAAATAGGGGCCCTTTGGATTTCATCAGGGCAATATGGATGGAAATAGGAGAAATCTACTCATGTGCTCCATGGACAGCCAGAACCAGGAAACTATGGCAAGCCTTTATGGACACCAACATTTCATTTGACATTTTGTCATCAGAAGAGATGGGGAGAGTCCGTCGTCCACTTATAAGTTCCTTTAGATGACCTGCTTTGCGTTTGCGCCCTGTTCCTCCTGGTCTCGACAGACTTGACCCCTTTATTGTGGACTCTGCCATTGTCACCCAACGGAATGTTGCTTTTGTGCCTCGTTGGTGCAGTAGGCAGCGCGTCAGTCTCATAATCTGAAGGTCGTCAGTTTGAGCCTCACACGGGGCATGTGTATTCATTTGGTTCTTGCTGGTGATCTGGCGGGTAACGTGCATGATTCAACGCCATCCATTTCAGTATTAAATGGCAAGGAAATCCTGTGAACAATGAGTTGCCCAAATTCACATAGTTCCTTACACCGTGTTGATGAGAGAAACTGGAAAGTACTACCTGGAATCTGAAGCTCCAAGGGATCAAACAAGCTGTTGACTGTTGATAGACTGTTCATCAGACAATCGCTCACTACTGACAGAAATAAGGGCCTTTGGATTTCATCAGGGCATGTGGATGGAAAGAGGAAAAATGTACTCATGTGCTCCATGGACAGCCAGAACCAGGAAACTATGGCAAGTCTGACAGAAATAAGGGCCCTTGGATTTCATCAGGGCAATATAGATGGAAAGAGGAAAAATCAACTCATGTGCTCCATAGACAGCCAGAACCAGGAAACTATAACAAGCCTTTATGGACAGCAACATTTCATTTGACATTTTGTCCTCAGAAGAGAATGGGGAGAGTCTGTCGTCCACTTATAAGTTCCTTTAGATGACCTGCTTGCGTTTGCGCCCTGTTCCTCCTGGTCTCGACAGACAGTCTTTACAGTTGTCAAAAAATATATTCTCCAGCATAGGTGGTTCAGGGCATCTTTCTCTGAACGTCTGTACTGCATGGCTGTTAACCGCAACAACAAAATGTGTGCGTGCACTCCCCGTCGGGGAATTGAAAAAAGGAACTTGAGCTCATCTGCGTCTGACGTATGGACCTTTAGACCTCTAGAACAGGTCTTGGCTTGACCCCTTTATGCTGGACTCCGCCATTGTCACCCAACGGAATGTTGCTTTTGGGCCTCGTTGCGCAGTAGGCAGTGCGTCAGTCTCATAATCTGAAGGTCGTGAGTTCGAGCCTCACACGGGGCATGTGTATTGATTTGGTTCTTGCTGGTGATCTGGCGGGTAACGTGCATGATTCAACGCCATCCATTTCAGTATTAAATG
>CM062283.1:1282668-1286940 GCA_031216635.1 Dissostichus eleginoides | reverse complement strand
CTTTTTCCCCGCTTTTTAATAGCTGTCATGTGCCCTGGGAGTGCCATAGGCTTGCACACTGTTTACCCAGGTTCCAGGCTCTTTTCCCCCGCTTTTTAATAGCTGTCATGTGCCCTGGGAGTGCCATAGGCTGTGCACACTGTTTACCCAGGTCCAGGCTCTTTTCCCCGCTTCTTAATAGCTGTCATGTGCCCTGGGAGTGCCATAGGCTCTGTGCACACTGTTTACCCAGGTTCCAGGCTCTTTTTCCCCGCTTTTAATAGCTGTCATGTGCCCTGGGAGTGCCATAGGCTGTGCACACTGTTTACCCAGGTTCCAGGCTCTTTTTCCCCGCTTCTTAATAGCTGTCATGTGCCCTGGGAGTGCCATAGGCTGTGCACTGTTTACCCAGGTTCCAGGCTCTTTTCCCCGCTTCTTAATAGCTGTCATGTGCCCTGGGAGTGCCATAGGCTGTGCACACTGTTTACCCAGGTTCCAGGCTCTTTTCCCCGCTTTTAATAGCTGTCATGTGCCCTGGGAGTGCCATAGGCTGTGCACACTGTTTACCCAGGTTCCAGGCTCTTTTTCCCCGCTTTTAATAGCTGTCATGTGCCCTGGGAGTGCCATAGGCTCTGCACACTGTTTACCCAGGTTCCAGGCACTTTTTCCCCGCTTTTAATAGCTGTCATGTGCCCTGGGAGTGCCATAGGCTGTGCACACTGTTTACCCAGGTTCCAGGCACTTTTTCCCCGCTTCTTAATAGCTGTCATGTGCCCTGGGAGTGCCATAGGCTGTGCACACTGTTTACCCAGGTTCCAGGCTCTTTTCCCCCCGCTTCTTAATAGCTGTCATGTGCCCTGGGAGTGCCATAGGCTGTGCACACTGTTTACCCAGGTTCCAGGCTCTTTCCCCCCGCTTCTTAATAGCTGTCATGTGCCCTGGGAGTGCCATAGGCTGTGCACACTGTTTACCCAGGTTCCAGGCTCTTTTCCCCCGCTTCTTAATAGCTGTCATGTGCCCTGGGAGTGCCATAGGCTGTGCACACTGTTTACCCAGGTTCCAGGCTCTTTTTCCCCGCTTCTTAATAGCTGTCATGTGCCCTGGGAGTGCCATAGGCTCTGCACACTGTTTACCCAGGTTCCAGGCTCTTTTCCCCGCTTTTAATAGCTGTCATGTGCCCTGGGAGTGCCATAGGCTCTGCACACTGTTTACCCAGGTTCCAGGCACTTTTTCCCCGCTTTTTAATAGCTGTCATGTGCCCTGGGAGTGCCATAGGCTCTGCACACTGTTTACCCAGGTTCCAGGCACTTTTTCCCCGCTTTTAATAGCTGTCATGTGCCCTGGGAGTGCCATAGGCTGTGCACACTGTTTACCCAGGTTCCAGGCTCTTTTTCCCCGCTTCTTAATAGCTGTCATGTGCCCTGGGAGTGCCATAGGCTCTGACTGTTTACCCAGGTTCCAGGCTCTTTTTCCCCGCTTTTTAATAGCTGTCATGTGCCCTGGGAGTGCCATAGGCTGTGCACACTGTTTACCCAGGTTCCAGGCTCTTTTTCCCCGCTTTTTAATAGCTGTCATGTGCCCTGGGAGTGCCATAGGCTGTGCACACTGTTTACCCAGGTTCCAGGCTCTTTTCCCCGCTTCTTAATAGCTGTCATGTGCCCTGGGAGTGCCATAGGCTGTGCACACTGTTTACCCAGGTTCCAGGCACTTTTTCCCCGCTTTTAATAGCTGTCATGTGCCCTGGGAGTGCCATAGGCTCTGCACACTGTTTACCCAGGTTCCAGGCACTTTTTCCCCGCTTTTTAATAGCTGTCATGTGCCCTGGGAGTGCCATAGGCTGTGCACACTGTTTACCCAGGTTCCAGGCTCTTTTTCCCCGCTTCTTAATAGCTGTCATGTGCCCTGGGAGTGCCATAGGCTGTGCACACTGTTTACCCAGGTTCCAGGCTCTTTTTCCCCGCTTTTAATAGCTGTCATGTGCCCTGGGAGTGCCATAGGCTGTGCACACTGTTTACCCAGGTTCCAGGCACTTTTTCCCCGCTTTTTAATAGCTGTCATGTGCCCTGGGAGTGCCATAGGCTCTGTGCACTGTTTACCCAGGTTCCAGGCACTTTTCCCCGCTTCTTAATAGCTGTCATGTGCCCTGGGAGTGCCATAGGCTGTGCACACTGTTTACCCAGGTTCCAGGCACTTTTTCCCCCGCTTTTAATAGCTGTCATGTGCCCTGGGAGTGCCATAGGCTGTGCACACTGTTTACCCAGGTTCCAGGCACTTTTTCCCCCGCTTTTTAATAGCTGTCATGTGCCCTGGGAGTGCCATAGGCTGTGCACACTGTTTACCCAGGTTCCAGGCTCTTTTTCCCCGCTTTTAATAGCTGTCATGTGCCCTGGGAGTGCCATAGGCTGTGCACACTGTTTACCCAGGTTCAGGCTCTTTTTCCCCGCTTCTTAATAGCTGTCATGTGCCCTGGGAGTGCCATAGGCTGTGCACACTGTTTACCCAGGTTCCAGGCACTTTTTCCCCGCTTCTTAATAGCTGTCATGTGCCCTGGGAGTGCCATAGGCTCTGCACACTGTTTACCCAGGTTCCAGGCACTTTTTCCCCCGCTTCTTAATAGCTGTCATGTGCCCTGGGAGTGCCATAGGCTCTGCACACTGTTTACCCAGGTTCCAGGCACTTTTCCCCCGCTTCTTAATAGCTGTCATGTGCCCTGGGAGTGCCATAGGCTCTGCACACTGTTTACCCAGGTTCCAGGCACTTTTCCCCGCTTCTTAATAGCTGTCATGTGCCCTGGGAGTGCCATAGGCTCTGCACACTGTTTACCCAGGTTCCAGGCACTTTTTCCCCCTTCTTAATAGCTGTCATGTGCCCTGGGAGTGCCATAGGCTCTGCACACTGTTTACCCAGGTTCAGGCACTTTTTCCCCGCTTTTAATAGCTGTCATGTGCCCTGGGAGTGCCATAGGCTCTGCAGACTGTTTACCCAGGTTCCAGGCACTTTTTCCCCGCTTTTAATAGCTGTCATGTGCCCTGGGAGTGCCATAGGCTGTGCACACTGTTTACCCAGGTTCCAGGCTCTTTTTCCCCGCTTTTAATAGCTGTCATGTGCCCTGGGAGTGCCATAGGCTCTAGACTGTTTACCCAGGTTCCAGGCACTTTTTCCCCGCTTTTAATAGCTGTCATGTGCCCTGGGAGTGCCATAGGCTCTGCACACTGTTTACCCAGGTTCCAGGCTCTTTTTCCCCGCTTTTTAATAGCTGTCATGTGCCCTGGGAGTGCCATAGGCTGTGCACACTGTTTACCCAGGTTCCAGGCTCTTTTCCCCGCTTCTTAATAGCTGTCATGTGCCCTGGGAGTGCCATAGGCTGTGCACACTGTTTACCCAGGTTCCAGGCTCTTTTTCCCCGCTTTTAATAGCTGTCATGTGCCCTGGGAGTGCCATAGGCTCTGCACACTGTTTACCCAGGTTCCAGGCACTTTTTCCCCCTTCTTAATAGCTGTCATGTGCCCTGGGAGTGCCATAGGCTGTGCACACTGTTTACCCAGGTTCAGGCACTTTTTCCCCGCTTCTTAATAGCTGTCATGTGCCCTGGGAGTGCCATAGGCTGTGCAGACTGTTTACCCAGGTTCCAGGCACTTTTTCCCCGCTTCTTAATAGCTGTCATGTGCCCTGGGAGTGCCATAGGCTGTGCACACTGTTTACCCAGGTTCCAGGCTCTTTTTCCCCCTTTTTAATAGCTGTCATGTGCCCTGGGAGTGCCATAGGCTCTGTAGACTGTTTACCCAGGTTCCAGGCTCTTTTTCCCCGCTTCTTAATAGCTGTCATGTGCCCTGGGAGTGCCATAGGCTGTGCACACTGTTTACCCAGGTTCCAGGCTCTTTTTCCCCGCTTCTTAAATAGCTGTCATGTGCCCTGGGAGTGCCATAGGCTGTGCACTGTTTACCCAGGTTCAGGCACTTTTTCCCCGCTTCTTAATAGCTGTCATGTGCCCTGGGAGTGCCATAGGCTCTGCAGACTGTTTACCCAGGTTCCAGGCTCTTTTTCCCCGCTTTTTATAGCTGTCATGTGCCCTGGGAGTGCCATAGGCTGTGCACACTGTTTACCCAGGTTCAGGCTCTTTTTCCCCGCTTCTTAATAGCTGTCATGTGCCCTGGGAGTGCCATAGGCTGTGCACACTGTTTACCCAGGTTCCAGGCTCTTTTCCCCCGCTTCTTAATAGCTGTCATGTGCCCTGGGAGTGCCATAGGCTCTGCACACTGTTTACCCAGGTTCCAGGCACTTTTCCCCCGCTTC
>CM062283.1:1265168-1270168 GCA_031216635.1 Dissostichus eleginoides | reverse complement strand
GCAAATGAATTTTAATGGATACTTTTAGATGTAAATGGTTTGTTGTATCCTTACTATGGGTCTCTGAAACAATCAGACTCTTACCACACCGTTATCAGAGTTTTAGCAGAGTTTTATCCGACTTTTAGCACTCTTTTCCCCGCAGAAACTAGTTTAAATCACCGCTGTCACTACTGTGGGGACTTGGGAATGTACCTGTGTCTGGTGCGGAGCCTCCCTGCGCCTTAAATCCATCGATTTGCCATTTTTTATTGCATGTTTTACTGTTAATGCACTGTGCTCATGTGGGAAGTGCCCTCCTGTGGGGAAACATGGGAACTGCACTTAAATCACTTTGTGCTTTTTAACCGGTTTAAAATAGTTTTAAAATACACGCTGCCGTAGAAATGTTTTTAATCATTATTACCGTTATTAGGGGGCTGCATGAACACTTTCCCCCACCTTTCAAACCCTTTTCCTGGGTTGAAAAGGCAGCTGCGTGGTCCTGCACTCTGGGTTCACTCTGCCTCTATTTTAACCAGGATCCAAGCTCTTTTTTCTGGCTTTTTAATAGCTGTCATGTGCCCTGGGAGTCCCACACACTGTGCACACTGTTTACCCAGGTTCCAGGCACTTTTTCCCCGCTTCTTAATAGCTGTCATGTGCCCTGGGAGTGCCATAGGCTGTGCACACTGTTTACCCAGGATCCAGGCTCTTTCCCCCGCTTCTTAATAGCTGTCATGTGCCCTGGGAGTGCCATAGGCTGTGCACACTGTTTACCCAGGTTCCAGGCTCTTTTTCCCCGCTTTTAATAGCTGTCATGTGCCCTGGGAGTGCCATAGGCTGTGCACACTGTTTACCCAGGTCCAGGCTCTTTCCCCCGCTTCTTAATAGCTGTCATGTGCCCTGGGAGTGCCATAGGCTGTGCACACTGTTTACCCAGGTTCCAGGCACTTTTTCCCCGCTTCTTAATAGCTGTCATGTGCCCTGGGAGTGCCATAGGCTGTGCAGACTGTTTACCCAGGTTCCAGGCTCTTTTTCCCCGCTTTTAATAGCTGTCATGTGCCCTGGGAGTGCCATAGGCTGTGCACACTGTTTACCCAGGATCCAGGCTCTTTCCCCCGCTTCTTAATAGCTGTCATGTGCCCTGGGAGTGCCATAGGCTGTGCACACTGTTTACCCAGGTCCAGGCTCTTTCCCCCGCTTCTTAATAGCTGTCATGTGCCCTGGGAGTGCCATAGGCTGTGCACACTGTTTACCCAGGTTCCAGGCTCTTTTTCCCCGCTTTAATAGCTGTCATGTGCCCTGGGAGTGCCATAGGCTGTGCACACTGTTTACCCAGGATCCAGCTCTTTTTCCTGCTTTTAATAGCTGTCATGTGCCCTGGGAGTCCACACACTGTGCACACTGTTTACCCAGGTTCCAGGCACTTTTCCCCGCTTTTAATAGCTGTCATGTGCCCTGGGAGTGCCATAGGCTCTGCACACTGTTTACCCAGGTTCCAGGCACTTTTTCCCCGCTTTTAATAGCTGTCATGTGCCCTGGGAGTGCCATAGGCTGTGCACACTGTTTACCCAGGATCCAGGCTCTTTTCCCCGCTTCTTAATAGCTGTCATGTGCCCTGGGAGTGCCATAGGCTGTGCACACTGTTTACCCAGGTTCCAGGCTCTTTTTCCCCGCTTCTTAATAGCTGTCATGTGCCCTGGGAGTGCCATAGGCTGTGCACACTGTTTACCCAGGTTCCAGGCTCTTTTTCCCCGCTTTTTAATAGCTGTCATGTGCCCTGGGAGTGCCATAGGCTCTGCACACTGTTTACCCAGGTTCCAGGCACTTTTCTCCCGCTTCTTAATAGCTGTCATGTGCCCTGGGAGTGCCATAGGCTCTGCACACTGTTTACCCAGGTTCCAGGCACTTTTCCCCCGCTTTTTAATAGCTGTCATGTGCCCTGGGAGTGCCATAGGCTCTGTAGACTGTTTACCCAGGTTCCAGGCACTTTTTCCCGCTTTTTAATAGCTGTCATGTGCCCTGGGAGTGCCATAGGCTCTGCACACTGTTTACCCAGGTTCCAGGCTCTTTTTCCCCGCTTTTAATAGCTGTCATGTGCCCTGGGAGTGCCATAGGCTGTGCACACTGTTTACCCAGGATCCAGGCTCTTTTTCCCCCTTCTTAATAGCTGTCATGTGCCCTGGGAGTGCCATAGGCTGTGCACACTGTTTACCCAGGTTCCAGGCTCTTTTTCCCCGCTTTTTAATAGCTGTCATGTGCCCTGGGAGTGCCATAGGCTCTGCACACTGTTTACCCAGGTTCCAGGCACTTTTCCCCCGCTTCTTAATAGCTGTCATGTGCCCTGGGAGTGCCATAGGCTGTGCACACTGTTTACCCAGGTTACAGGCACTTTTTCCCCGCTTCTTAATAGCTGTCATGTGCCCTGGGAGTGCCATAGGCTCTGTACACTGTTTACCCAGGTTCCAGGCACTTTTTCCCCGCTTTTTAATAGCTGTCATGTGCCCTGGGAGTGCCATAGGCTGTGCACACTGTTTACCCAGGTTCCAGGCTCTTTTTCCCCCTTTTAATAGCTGTCATGTGCCCTGGGAGTGCCATAGGCTGTGCAGACTGTTTACCCAGGTTCAGGCACTTTTTCCCCGCTTCTTAATAGCTGTCATGTGCCCTGGGAGTGCCATAGGCTGTGCACACTGTTTACCCAGGTTCCAGGCTCTTTTTCCCCGCTTATTAATAGCTGTCATGTGCCCTGGGAGTGCCATAGGCTGTGCACACTGTTTACCCAGGATTCAGGCTCTTTTTCCCCGCTTCTTAATAGCTGTCATGTGCCCTGGGAGTGCCATAGGCTCTGCACACTGTTTACCCAGGTTCCAGGCACTTTTCCCCCGCTTCTTAATAGCTGTCATGTGCCCTGGGAGTGCCATAGGCTCTGCACACTGTTTACCCAGGTTCCAGGCACTTTTCCCCCGCTTCTTAATAGCTGTCATGTGCCCTGGGAGTGCCATAGGCTCTGCACACTGTTTACCCAGGTTCCAGGCACTTTTCCCCCGCTTCTTAATAGCTGTCATGTGCCCTGGGAGTGCCATAGGCTCTGCACACTGTTTACCCAGGTTCCAGGCACTTTTCCCCCGCTTCTTAATAGCTGTCATGTGCCCTGGGAGTGCCATAGGCTCTGCACACTGTTTACCCAGGTTACAGGCACTTTTTCCCCGCTTTTAATAGCTGTCATGTGCCCTGGGAGTGCCATAGGCTCTGTAGACTGTTTACCCAGGTTCCAGGCACTTTTTCCCCGCTTTTAATAGCTGTCATGTGCCCTGGGAGTGCCATAGGCTGTGCAGACTGTTTACCCAGGTTCCAGGCTCTTTTTCCCCCTTTTTAGCTGTCATGTGCCCTGGGAGTGCCATAGGCTCTTTAGACTGTTTACCCAGGTTCCAGGCACTTTTTCCCGCTTTTAATAGCTGTCATGTGCCCTGGGAGTGCCATAGGCTCTGCACACTGTTTACCCAGGTTCCAGGCTCTTTTTCCCCGCTTTTTAATAGCTGTCATGTGCCCTGGGAGTGCCATAGGCTGTGCACACTGTTTACCCAGGTCCAGGCTCTTTTCCCCGCTTCTTAATAGCTGTCATGTGCCCTGGGAGTGCCATAGGCTGTGCACACTGTTTACCCAGGTTCCAGGCTCTTTTTCCCCGCTTTTTAATAGCTGTCATGTGCCCTGGGAGTGCCATAGGCTCTGCACACTGTTTACCCAGGTTCCAGGCACTTTTCCCCCTTCTTAATAGCTGTCATGTGCCCTGGGAGTGCCATAGGCTGTGCACACTGTTTACCCAGGTTACAGGCACTTTTTCCCCGCTTCTTAATAGCTGTCATGTGCCCTGGGAGTGCCATAGGCTCTGTAGACTGTTTACCCAGGTTCCAGGCACTTTTTCCCCGCTTTTAATAGCTGTCATGTGCCCTGGGAGTGCCATAGGCTGTGCACACTGTTTACCCAGGTTCCAGGCTCTTTTTCCCCGCTTTTAATAGCTGTCATGTGCCCTGGGAGTGCCATAGGCTCTGTAGACTGTTTACCCAGGATCCAGGCTCTTTTTCCCCGCTTCTTAATAGCTGTCATGTGCCCTGGGAGTGCCATAGGCTGTGCACACTGTTTACCCAGGTTCCAGGCTCTTTTTCCCCGCTTTTAATAGCTGTCATGTGCCCTGGGAGTGCCATAGGCTGTGCAGACTGTTTACCCAGGTTACAGGCACTTTTTCCCCGCTTCTTAATAGCTGTCATGTGCCCTGGGAGTGCCATAGGCTCTGCACACTGTTTACCCAGGTTCCAGGCTCTTTTTCCCCGCTTTTAATAGCTGTCATGTGCCCTGGGAGTGCCATAGGCTGTGCACACTGTTTACCCAGGTTCAGGCTCTTTTTCCCCGCTTCTTAATAGCTGTCATGTGCCCTGGGAGTGCCATAGGCTCTGCACACTGTTTACCCAGGTTCCAGGCACTTTTCCCCCTTCTTAATAGCTGTCATGTGCCCTGGGAGTGCCATAGGCTCTGCACACTGTTTACCCAGGTTCCAGGCACTTTTCCCCCGCTTCTTAATAGCTGTCATGTGCCCTGGGAGTGCCATAGGCTCTGCACACTGTTTACCCAGGTTCCAGGCACTTTTCCCCCGCTTCTTAATAGCTGTCATGTGCCCTGGGAGTGCCATAGGCTCTGCACACTGTTTACCCAGGTTCCAGGCACTTTTCCCCCGCTTCTTAATAGCTGTCATGTGCCCTGGGAGTGCCATAGGCTCTGCACACTGTTTACCCAGGTTCAGGCACTTTTTCCCCGCTTTTTAATAGCTGTCATGTGCCCTGGGAGTGCCATAGGCTCTGCACACTGTTTACCCAGGTTCCAGGCACTTTTCCCCGCTTTTAATAGCTGTCATGTGCCCTGGGAGTGCCATAGGCTCTGTAGACTGTTTACCCAGGTTCCAGGCTCTTTTTCCCCCTTCTTAATAGCTGTCATGTGCCCTGGGAGTGCCATAGGCTCTGCACACT
>CM062283.1:1252668-1255168 GCA_031216635.1 Dissostichus eleginoides | reverse complement strand
TCCGTCCTTTGGTGGTCTGTGAGCGGGCAAATAGAGGCGCATTTACCGGTCTCTCTCCTGGAGGTGTGAAATAACCTAAGTGCCCACATTAGGGAGACATGCTGGAGGTCATTAGTCCGTCCTTTGGTGGTCTGTGAGCGGGCAAATAGAGGCGCATTTACCGGTCTCTCTCCTGGAGGTGTGAAATAACCTAAGTGCCCACATTAGGGAGACATGCTGGAGGTCATTAGTCCGTCCTTTGGTGGTCTGTGAGCGGGCAAATAGAGGCGCATTTACCGGTCTCTCTCCTGGAGGTGTGAAATAACCTAAGTGCCCACATTAGGGAGACGTGCTGGAGGTCATTAGTCCGTCCTTTGGTGGTCTGTGAGCGGGCAAATAGAGGCGCATTTACCGGTCTCTCTCCTGGAGGTGTGAAATAACCTAAGTGCCCACATTAGGGAGACATGCTGGAGGTCATTAGTCCGTCCTTTGGTGGTCTGTGAGCGGGCAAATAGAGGCGCATTTACCGGTCTCTCTCCTGGAGGTGTGAAATAACCTAAGTGCCCACATTAGGGAGACGTGCTGGAGGTCATTAGTCCGTCCTTTGGTGGTCTGTGAGCGGGCAAATAGAGGCATTTACCGGTCTCTCTCCTGGAGGTGTGAAATAACCTAAGTGCCCACATTAGGGAGACATGCTGGAGGTCATTAGTCCGTCCTTTGGTGGTCTGTGAGCGGGCAAATAGAGGCGCATTTACCGCTCTCTCTCCTGGAGGTGTGAAATAACCTAAGTGCCCACATTAGGGAGACGTGCTGGAGGTCATTAGTCCGTCCTTTGGTGGTCTGTGAGCGGGCAAATAGAGGCGCATTTACCGGTCTCTCTCCTGGAGGTGTGAAATAACCTAAGTGCCCACATTAGGGAGACGTGCTGGAGGTCATTAGTCCGTCCTTTGGTGGTCTGTGAGCGGGCAAATAGAGGCGCATTTACCGGTCTCTCTCCTGGAGGTGTGAAATAACCTAAGTGCCCACATTAGGGAGACATGCTGGAGGTCATTAGTCCGTCCTTTGGTGGTCTGTGAGCGGGCAAATAGAGGCGCATTTACCGGTCTCTCTCCTGGAGGTGTGAAATAACCTAAGTGCCCACATTAGGGAGACGTGCTGGAGGTCATTAGTCCGTCCTTTGGTGGTCTGTGAGCGGGCAAATAGAGGCGCATTTACCGGTCTCTCTCCTGGAGGTGTGAAATAACCTAAGTGCCCACATTAGGGAGACATGCTGGAGGTCATTAGTCCGTCCTTTGGTGGTCTGTGAGCGGGCAAATAGAGGCGCATTTACCGGTCGCTCTCCTGGAGGTGTGAAATAACCTAAGTGCCCACATTAGGGAGACATGCTGGAGGTCATTAGTCCGTCCTTTGGTGGTCTGTGAGCGGGCAAATAGAGGCGCATTTACCGGTCTCTCTCCTGGAGGTGTGAAATAACCTAAGTGCCCACATTAGGGAGACATGCTGGAGGTCATTAGTCCGTCCTTTGGTGGTCTGTGAGCGGGCAAATAGAGGCGCATTTACCGGTCTCTCTCCTGGAGGTGTGAAATAACCTAAGTGCCCACATTAGGGAGACATGCTGGAGGTCATTAGTCCGTCCTTTGGTGGTCTGTGAGCGGGCAAATAGAGGCGCATTTACCGGTCTCTCTCCTGGAGGTGTGAAATAACCTAAGTGCCCACATTAGGGAGACGTGCTGGAGGTCATTAGTCCGTCCTTTGGTGGTCTGTGAGCGGGCAAATAGAGGCGCATTTACCGGTCTCTCTCCTGGAGGTGTGAAATAACCTAAGTGCCCACATTAGGGAGACATGCTGGAGGTCATTAGTCCGTCCTTTGGTGGTCTGTGAGCGGGCAAATAGAGGCGCATTTACCGGTCTCTCTCCTGGAGGTGTGAAATAACCTAAGTGCCACATTAGGGAGACATACTGGAGGTCATTAGTCCCCTTTGGTGGTCTGTGAGCGGGCAAATAGAGGCGCATTTACCGGTCTCTCTCCTGGAGGTGTGAAATAACCTAAGTGCCCACATTAGGGAGACATGCTGGAGGTCATTAGTCCGTCCTTTGGTGGTCTGTGAGCGGGCAAATAGAGGCGCATTACCGGTCTCTCTCCTGGAGTGTGAATAACCTAAGTGCCCACATTAGGGAGACGTACTGGAGGTCATTAGTCGTCCTTTGGTGGTCTGTGAGCCGCCAAAGAGAGGTGATTTTCCGGTCTCTGTCCTGGGTTGTGAAATAACCTAAGTGCCCACATTAGGGAGACGTGCTGGAGGTCATTAGTCCGTCCTTTGGTGGTCTGTGAGCGGGCAAATAGAGGCGCATTACCGGTCTCTCTCCTGGAGGTGTGAAATAACCTAAGTGCCCACATTAGGGAGACATGCTGGAGGTCATTAGTCCGTCCTTTGGTGGTCTGTGAGCGGGCAAATAGAGGCGCATTTACCGGTCTCTCTCCTGGAGGTGTGAAATAACCTAAGTGCCCACATTAGGGAGA
>CM062283.1:1226993-1251725 GCA_031216635.1 Dissostichus eleginoides | reverse complement strand
AATGAAAATAACAGACTTTTATACATATAATACTTCACAGTGTACCCAGTTAAAACCATCACTATACTGGTTGTGTTGGTCGTGCTGTGCTTTGTAATATTTCAATACTTTGGTACCAGGCACGATGGGGAGAGGCAATGTAGGCTTTTATTATTTCATGTCACTCTGGATAAGAGCGTTGGCTAAATGCCTTTAATGGAAAGTGTGAATATAAGAGCATCAAGCATGGCATGCTAGGCTAACATTTAAGCCTGTGACCTCTATGTGCCACACACACATATACACAAACACACACACACACACACACACACAGTAGTGTTTTCAGTGTCCCTCTGTTCACCATAGTCATCTGACTGTTCGTCTGGTGGAACTCGGAGATGGGCTGTTGGTTTAATTAAGACAAAAGTGGCCCTGAAAATCCTCCGAATGTTAGAGCCCCAAACCCCCCGTGGAGCAAAGAGGAAATGGAATGAGGGAGAGATAGGAAGAAGAGAGGGATTGCGATAAAGAAACACCAAATCCTGGATTTAAAAAGAGATGGGTCCATCAAAGTGGGACTCAAAGGGGGTGGGAGTGGATGAATTAACCTCGCAATGACTCCAGTGTCTGTGGTGTACACTGTTCAGTGCATGCATGTTGTTAGGTGGGATTTAATGGTGTGATACAGCAGGATATGATGTATATATGTGACTGGTTAATATAACTACACCAACTATACTATAACCTATAACTATACAACTGTCAAAGTAAGAATACAAGGCGAAAGGTTGTTTAAAATCAATTAATTGTTGTGAAAGTAAAAAAGTACATTTGTCAGAATATAGGAGATTTGCAAAACTCACTTCATTAAAATGGGAAATGTTACACAGTGTTGTGTTGTGGTTTACAGCGATACACAGAACATAGCTGGACCTTATTAGAAGAAATACTTGACCATTGTGTGTTATTCTTAAATAAAATCAAAACACCAATGAGGTCTGCTTTAAACTCTATGTAGACTACTGCTCTCTCCAAAAACACCACACACACACACTCATGCGCACACAGTATTTGAAGTAAAGCAGGCAGACACACCTGAGAACCTGCATGCTCTGTTTGAGGAGGGAGACCTGCTGTTACCTGCCTTAAGGCTGGGTCCACACACACACATACACACACACACACACATACACACACACACACACACACACAATGAAAAGCACACGGTCTGTGGCTAAACAAACCAACAACCCCAGGTGTGTGTGTGTGTGTGTGTTTGTGTGTGTGTGTGTGTGTGTGTGTGTGTGTGTTTGTGTGTGTGTGTGTGTGTGTGGTGTGTGTGTGTGTGTGGGCAGGCTTCCCCTCCATCAGCATCCTGTCACACACAAGATGTTTATCCAATTTGTCAAGATAATCTTTCCTCAAACTGGCTGCCAAGGAGGGTGCCTCTCTCTCCCACACACGCACACACACGCACACACACACACACGCACACACACACACACCTGGGGTAGGGTTCACCGATACCGACTGCTTGGCCGTAATGGAGGCCCACTCCTCCATCTTGCTGGCAGGTAGCTTGTGTGTGTTTCTGAGTGTCTGTTTGTTGTTGCACAACACCTAACCAAGCCATGGTCATCTTAGCTTAAAATCTTTTGTTATTACATTTGTACATGTGAAATTTCTGCACAACATTTTTGGTAGACCTTTCTGACTCACAAAACCAATGAGGGTTAATTAAGAGATATTTGAAGTGGCTTTCTCATCCTTTCATATGATGAATGTAGACACTTATACAATAAACTCAGGATGAGATGCCCATGAGGAACTGTTTATATTTGTATTAGAATCCTAGACCCTGATACAGCTGATGAATGCATATCCAAACTGGAAAGAGATATTAACACATTTCAAAGATTCCAGAGAACAGTTCATGACCTTGAGGCCAGGCGACAAACCTTGTAGCGATTCTTGTTAGCAATCTGCTAAATGAACGAGAGACAATGTCTTATATTTTCTACTCAGGATTATACCTAATGTCATCAGTTATACCTTAATAAAAAACGACACAGTGATTTGCATAAATAAGAAACAACGCAGGCATACACACACACATAAATTGATGCATAATTGCAGCAGTGCTATGCAAAACACACTCACATGTTGTATGCTCACATGCAAATGCACACACACACACACACACACACACACACACACACACACACACACACACACACGCACACACACTCAAAGTCAAAAATCCTGGAATGTTGCAAAGCTGATGATTTTCTAATGAATGGTTTCATTGGCCATGGTGAGGATTAGTGTAAAGGGATTGGAGGGGAATATTTACATGGTTTTAATGATTCCACAACTTTATATTTAGAGGTTCGTCTTATCCGCTCCAATCATCTCCCAGCCTGGAAAACAAACCGCAGAGTCGAGCGACGGCACAATTACACGCCTCTGCCACGCACACGTTGGTCTGTCGTCTCCAACACCATCTGTAGAGTTAATGTGTAACATATTAAAATGTCTCCGGGAGGGAGAGATGAAAGACTCGGGGGGAGAAAAATAGTTAAACACTTTAAAGTCGTGAGCCCATCCCTCATCAAACATTTTTACACTCTCACTTATAAGTTTTGCTTTTTTTAAAGGAAAAGAACAGAAGGCTTCATGAGGATATATGAAATCGCACTCTTCACTAAATGTTATTCCTTGGCTGGAAATGCTCTGCCAACATATGGAAGTGCAGAAGATGGGCCAGTGATTGTTGAGGAGTTGTACTTTTTTATTGAAGTTAAGACTGTGACATGCTGGGAATTCTTTTAGAGAAATGATGGCGGGTTACACGGCATGTTTGTTACAGGAGATGTGAGGGACAGTTATCAGCTGGGATTGGTTCCTACTTCCTTGCTTGGCTGGTATTTCTTTAGTTAATGTGATGTCATCATTTTTGCACACACATTAGTGTCAACTTATTGCAGTGGTAAGGATTGTTTCAGGTTGTTCTGGTTTGAACAACCAGAACAATGTTTTCAGGCCATAACAATCTTTTGTGGACACTGTTTGTGTCTATGTTTTTCATTGATTTACAAAAAATGCAATCATGTGTATTCTCTGACTTGAACACACATTTTACAGAACAACATATTGTTTATTTTGAATATTTTGGCATAAATGATTACATTGCAATTATTAGAATGTATCTTCTTCTCTTTTTTGTTACAAAGAATTTGATTATATCTCTCATTAAATTAGGACATTCACTTCTCTATCACTGAGAGAATCTCAATATCAAGACATTTGAGAGAGATCGTCCCAACCTAAAAACGTATTGGTTGTTTTTTTACTTACTTTTAATAGTCACTGTAAAATAAAGTATGATTACGTATACCTACCAAGAAACCTCTTGTGGCCGTGCAAATAAATAGCAATGACAAAGGTGGTGTGATATGGTTATACTGCCACAAAAACCTCCAATGAAAGACTTTGCGGTGGATTTTTGACATACAAAACATGTAGCATGTGAATATGTGCACCATCCCTATCCTGACCGTGTTCTTGGTCTGGTTTGAACAGAGTAGTTTAAGTATCTGGAATAAACCAGACCTTAACTACGGTGGAGGCTGATGAACAAATACTGATACATATATCCTTTTTGAAAAAATGAAATAATATTTGGACATTTCATTTTTTGTTTCCTTATTTTGTTTCCTGTTGCCAGGATGCTTTGCCCACCTACATGGCTCATACATGCGGCTCCGTCAGTACCAGCCTTTAATGTGTGTTATCAGACTTCAGGGGAAAACGAGATGCCTTGAAAGCTGCAGCTTGAAAACCACGTACAAACAAACACTGCTGTCGCTTTCCTTATCTGGCCTGAGAGAACGCTCCAATCAAAGACAGATATTTGACTTGGTGGCAGCATGTGGCTTTAAAACTAGTTGTAGCCTGCTTTTATTTCTCTATGTCCTGTCTTGTGTCTTTCCTAAACATTGTGTCTCCCTTTTTACATTGTGTCTCCCGTACAGTACACACACAAACAGAAACCTCCTCTCTCTTCTGAGAGGAACACTCTCAAAACAGACATGTCATACTACAGAACAGCCTTATCTTGATCTGTGTTTTGCTGTTTTGATTAATGTTCGGATGTTTTTCCTACAGCACCCAGTGAGGTAAGTAGACCACACACTCACACACACGCACCACAACACACACACACAAACACACACACACACCGACAGCAGAGGGAGTATTGGACAGGTTTGCCTTTCACATATAATATATAAACAAATCAAGGCAATGAGATGACACAGGGATGTCAGTGCGTCAAAGTATTTTGCGACAATAGCATTTAAGTCATTTTGGTCAAATTCATAATGAGTCATTCAGCTACCCCATGACTGCACAGACTCAATGAATTGTCCAGCATAAAACCCTGTGGCAAACATGATGTATGGTGTCAATTATTGAGCTTTGAAGCACAAAGAGTCGTATTGGATAGAGTCATGCTTGCTGTTTCCCGTTAAGTCTTAATGCTGAACTAAGCTATTCTGCTGCTGGCTGTTTACATGTATGCAGAGATTTAACCTTAGCTACTCATTGCAGTGTTGAGGTTCTCACCAACTTGTACCAAAACAGGCTGGACTTCGGACACAACAAAGATACATAATGAGATCTCAGCCCTACTGTAAATGTTTAGCCACTGGAAAGAAACCCCCGGCTTCATTGACAAGGATGTCATCCTTTTTACGTATGTTGATGCAGAAGGTTTGAGCGTGGTTGGCGTTGTAACACATGACTCAGAGATGTTTCAGTTACGTCACAGTAACAGTAGTTGTTAATGTTTAAAAAAAGGTACACATTTCATCATAGGACATATATTGACTTAGCCTCATTGACATAACTGTCAGTAAAAATAGCTCAACTTTTAGTTTCACATGAGACACAGGTCCCCTGGGAGAAAGACCTGTTTCTTTGACTCATCCACCAACTCTCTCCCTCCCTTTCATGCTTGGCAGAATTCTCGCTCTTGCTTCTATGTCACCTTCTCTGAGTTTCTAATGCTGAAACATATGGGTTTACAGTGTAATAAGATGAACTCCAGACACCCAATGCACATGTGTTGGTATTGGATGCCCTTGTAGTGAGTACATGTGGCCACTCTGTAGTATATGAACCTAGGGCATGCTAAATGAGCTAAATACATAATTCTGTAGTTTGTCTATCTGTTATGTTGCACAGAAGGGTAATTCAGGACTCTAGAACCACTTTCTTGCTAAAGTAAATTTCACCTAATTGATCTTATCTTGACTTAACCAGGCAGAGTGAAAGATTAAAGACTATCTACCTGTGTCTCTCTCACACACACACCTGCTGCCTCGGCCAACTGTGCGCTCCATCATCACATGTGTCTTTCTCTGCAGTGCTAGTAGACATTATGTCAGCCAGCCTGTTGGAGTGATGAATAGGCTGAGGACAGCTAAGAGCACCTTGTCAGGGAAATAGTGTGTACGTAGGTAGATGGTGGAAAGTTGCCTCAGAATAGAAAGGAAAAACCCATTACAACCTTTTCAAATCAACATTCTTCAGTGGTCATGTTCAAGGTAGAGAGGTGCATGGCTGAACGTTACGTCAGAAAGGAACTCAGAAATGTCTGCTTAATATTCTGATTCGACCTTCGGTGCTGTCTGGTGCTTCAGTGCAAAAAAGAAACAATTTAAGACAGGTTTCCAGGAAGCAGATGCATTTATGGTTGGTTGCTACCCCAGTTCAAAAGCTACCATGAGATTTTTTTTGGTTTCCAATCACAGAATGGACTAGGTTAAGGACAGGAGTTGGCCTTCAAAGTCTTTGCTTAGATGATGTGAAATGTGAAAACAGTGCTGCATATAATGCCACAAATTGTAATTGTGACTTACTGTAACTTGTCCGATATATATTAATTGGATACACATTTAGCCAAAAAAAAGGTTTTTCTGTCATTGATTTCAAGTTGTGGCAGATTTTATCGATATCGCCAACCCATACTCTTAGTCCAAGCTACTGATTGAAGAAAAAACTCTTTAATGCAGGATAATTAAAAGAAAAAAACACACTTGCTGCTTGGTTTAATGAGACACATTGGTGAAAACATGTTAACGATGATGAAAAAAGTCCCACCTGCAGATCTACTGTATAAAATAGTTATTGGGCTTGTGTTGCTTTAATTAAAAAACACCGATATGAACTTGAATACAGTGTGTGTGTGTGTGTGTGTGTGTGGTGTGTGTGTGGTGTGTGTGTTGTGTGTGTGTGTGTGTGTGTGTGTGTGTGTGTGGCCATGCATAACCTGTAACTGTCCAGATGAGTGTAAAATGGGGCTGTTAAATGGACAAAAAAAAGTTTTCAGTGCGCCTCGCTCTGGTTTTAGTTCTGTCCCAGAGCACAGAGTAATGGAGCATGACAGCTCCCTGGTTCCCTGACGACCTTTGACCCCAATCACAGTGGTGTGGGACCCTGGCCTACCTTACCCTTCTCACACAGACTCACACACACACCTCAGCACATTGTTTCAACAGATTATAGGAGATTGCCGGAAAATTCTGTCAGACGTGCAGCTTGTGTGCACAGCAGAAAGAGTTAGAGACGACTGGGGAGAAAAGTTCCCACATCCTGTCTGTCTCTTATTTTCTAATTTCTCATGTTGAACTGTAATTGTAAAGGAGCTGGTTCAGTTTTTTTGTCCTAAGTGATGATAAAATAAATGCAAGTTTATTTCGAAAAACTGGGTTTGAATGAGAACCAATAGCCACCGTCGCTTCCAACCAAAACTTATTTCTAGCCTTTATTTAATATGGAAATCTAATAATTTTACAGTAAGTCACATCTGCTGGCAGTGCCTATTTGCAATTTCTTTTTTCAATTTTGGTCCTGACATCAGATTTTTAAGCCTCAATATTGACTTGAAACAAATCCTAATATTCATTACCACTTTCAGCTGACAAACACTGTCATTCATATTTAGTACATAACAAGAAGGGAGGGAAAGTAACCCTAACCCTTACCTACATTTATATTCAAATTAAATCTCACATCATCAATATACTTCTTTAATTCTGTTTCACCTTTCCTTGTTTTCTCTTGTACAGGTTGAGTCTTAAATATGAGGCTGATCACATCCAAACCATGGTTACAACCAAATGGTTGTCATGGACCCAACAACAGTATATCTACTAATGGTGAGGTCAACATTTAAAAATGCTATACGAACACATCAATTGCACATAGAAATCTAACTAGGGAGATAAACAAGGTGTGGAGCCTGGATGTGTGCAACTGCAGTACAAAGATTGTGTCTTTAAGAGTTACTTTAAATCTGATGTAATGATTGCAAAATGTATCGTAATGAGTCATTTTTCGATACTTACTGCCACAGTTCAGTCAGACCTCAAAGAAATGAGGGTCAATGCTCATCAGGTCAAACATTTTTATTTATTTTATTATGTTATGAGGATTTTTACACTTACAGTAGCTGTGCCTTTGCATGCATGTGTCTGCTTGCAAGAGGTCATGGGCCGCGATTTCGGCGGCACCGGAGTAACACGACTCTCATCGTTAACATCAGCAACACACACAAACGGACACACACACACACTTACATCTGTCTATCCGTCTCCTGTGGTTAGTGTCAGTGATTGTCAGTGTGTGTGGCTGCGAGACGCTTCAAATACTTGTGACAGGATCCCAACCAAGCAGAAAAGAGGCCACCACACTCGTATGTACACGCACTGGCACACTAACTTGTGTGTGTGTGTGATGCAGATGTCCAGTGACAGCTCGCTGCTGGGGGTCATCTGGAAGCAGCTGCCTAGAGGACAGGGGGCAACACACACACACACACACATACACAGAAATGCACTCATAAGTATGATATATTATTTTATAAGTTGTCACTAAAATTGTTATTGACACATTTGCTGCGAAACATATTTTTTCACAATGACCGGGGAAAAAGAGAGATCCTTTTAACATTTTCAATTGAGCTCAAAATGTACAATAACCAATAATCAAACGCGGATTTTAAAATGTATTCAAATAACTTTACAAGCACAGTGATTATTGACTGGGTGACTGCACACCCTGTCCCAATACAATTATAGAAGTGCAAATATTCTACGTCATATAATGCATTACATTTAACAGTAACACAAATGTTGTATATATAAAGAAATAACAGTAATGCAAGCAGAAATTAAACAGTATTATATAAACAAACAAATTAAAAACTTGGTACGTTGCATATTACGATCTTACTTTTGGAAATAGTCATAATAGAATCATCTTTTTTTGACATTACACTCATGACATCGATTTAATGTTTTCTGAAGCTATAATATAATGAAACTACACCTATACAACAGTCATCCTATGCATCATCCTGATCTCTGTCACTTTTCTGTCACTGTGTCCCCCTCCCTGTGCACCCACCCACTTGTCCCTTGCTTACCCCCACCCACAGCGCCCCTCCTGCAGCTGTATCCAAAAGAGAGGAGGAGGTGAAAAGGGGGATGAGGTAAGTGGAGTGGGGTAGGGGGGCAGGAGAAACCTCCCACCCCTGTGGAGAGCACTGCTCCATTCCCACACCACAGGTGACTTCCCTCCATCCCTCCATCCCTCCATCCCTCCATCCCTCCATCCCTCCATCCCTCTCACCACTGCTCCTCGCTATCTTCTTAAAGGAACAGTTGAGTTCAAAATGTAAAAGTCACTTTCTTTTGCAAGTGTGTATCCATCGCCAAAGCAACAGCAAAGTATATTAATTGTATGAAGAGACATTTCTAAAAAGAAAATGACAGGGATATTGTAGAAACATAGTCAACTGAAACTTATGACAAATTATATCAAAATGAAAAAATAAATAAAATAAAATTGAAAAACTGATTAAAAAAAGACGCATTGGACACTAAATTATTGGGAATATTCAACTTAAACAATTGCAGCCTTGACTATACAGTTCTTCATCTGTGTGTTTAGTTAATGTACCCACATTTGACCTGGCCTTAACCAAAATAAAGTAAAACAACTGTAAAACTGAATGAAATAAAAACTAAAAACCTTTTTGAAACTGAAACAGAAACTGAAACTAAACTAACAAAACCTCAAATGAAATCAGGAGGTAAAATCCACAAACATTCCCAACGAATATCCCTATTCAAAATGTTGCACTTGTTACATACAGGCACGGTTGAAGTAATAGTTAGAATTATTATATAGGAGAAAGATTGCGGTTAATTAAATCAAATATTGATTGCTCTATGATGAGGTACACACTTCTATATTTAGCTCTTCTCTTCATATTTAGCTACGACATACTATTATTACTTTACAAGTTACAGGACTGTTGGTCACTGAAGGAAGAAGTGAAGGAGGAGAAGTCTGTTTTTTCCAGTCCACCACTCTGATTAGAGCCCCCCCCCCTGCCACTGCCACTTCAGCGCCCACCTGTTTACAGCCTAAGGTCGGAGGGCAAGGGTTGGTGGGGAACGTGAGGGGTTTTGGGGGCTTACTGGGGTCACAGAGTGTCTGTGTGTGTGTGTGTGTGTGTGTGTGTGTGTGTGTGTGTGTGTGTGTGTGTGTGTGTGGTTGTAACCATTATGTAAGATAACGTGACTTGGCTTTTGTTTGCGACGTATCACCAGATGCTTTCACCCCATCATTTTCGCTTTGTTTCATAAAAAGCTCTGTTTTACACTACAGAGTTAGATAATGAAATGCAGGTAAATGATTCATTCCTCATCTCAGAACTCCAATAATAGTCAATAAAAGTGGAAAGATTTTCTGCTTGTTATGATGAATAATACACATTACATATGTGTGATAGTTGCTTTTCTTGTAGCCTGTTTAACGGCTCTGTGCAGCCAGACAGGTGTCCTGGCTCTTATAGCCCTTTCTCAGGGTTAAGTTAAGTGGAGCTATGCTAGCCCAGTCCTGAAAAAAGGACTAACAGACAACATAAGTGAAAACTACTGTTATGTGGAAGGCATCACGCAGGTATTGGAAAAACTGATTAATCCTTTTAATTTTCAAAAATTATTGAAAAATGGTTTACTGCCTCAGGCTGAATAGCTTAAGGTTTTGGACTGTCAAAATAAGACCCCTACTGGCATCACCTTGGACTTTAGGGAAATAGAACCAACATTTTTCATTAAGTTTTCACATGTTATGGAACAAACCAAATTATTTGAATCATCTAAAACTTAATCAGCAGATTAATAGCTATAACAAATTATGGTTAGTTGCAGTCTCTCAACCATTTATATAATTTTTTTCTAACTTACTAACTGACAGAAAGTAATGAGCCTACCAAAAGTGTATAAACAACAGCAAGTCCAGATATGAGTTTACAGTAAGGTGTCTTAATTCCTTGCCTGCAGCTCTCTCTCTCCCTCTCTCTCCCTCTCTCTCTCTCTCCTCTCTCTCTCTCTCTCTCTCTCTCTCTCTCTCTCTCTCTCGCTGTCTCTCTCTCTCTCTCTCTCTCTGTCTCTCTCTGTCTCCTCTCTCTCTATCTCTCTCTCTATCTCTCTCTGGCTCTCTCCCTCGCTCTCGCTCTCCTCCTCTGTGTTACTTCGGCCAAAACATGAGATCACCTGGCAGTGAGACGTGAGGGTTTAAGTTCCACAATGGCCCTGCATTTCCTGTCATATTCTGTGTGTGTGTGTGTGTGTGTGTGTGTGTGTGTGTGTGTGTGTGTGTGTGTGTGTGTGTGCATTATCACACTCCATCTCTTGTTTGGGTTTCAGTAGGCTACACACGGCTGCCGAGAGGGGGCCTGTATGATTGCCATTCATAGTGCTACAATGAGCTCATCTGATCATACACACACACACACACACACACACACACACACACACACACACACACACACATGTGCAGATACACAAAATCTACATCCAAACCTTTCCATGCACTTAATTGTACGTAGACACAGGAAATGCATGTACACACACACTTATATAAACACAGATGCACAAACCACAAAGCTGCTGTAATAACACAAATACTGTGAGCCCAATCATACTTTTGTTGTTGTTTATGTACAAGGTTTTCCATGACCTCAGTTTAAGTTGAACTAATGACTGTTTTCAGTGCATGCTCTGTCGAACGTTCTGAAATAACAGTAACACTGGCTGAATATCCGGAAGTTATCTCAGGTTTCACTTCAATCTTAAGGGCTTCGTATTTTTTCGAGTGTTTATATGTTGATGTTACAATATGTTTAGCTTTTCCTAGAGTCCATTTCAGTTCAAACAAGCCATATTTGTGTGTACAACATGATTAGATGAAAACAGGTACAGCTTATGTTGACCTTTTTTTCTCTCATTTCCAAATGATGATGATAAATACAAAAGAAGATCTAATTCAAAAACGTATTGTCCTGTAACTACTCTGCTGTACTGTCGGTAATTGTAATGGCAGTGTGGTTTAACTGCTGCACTGAACCAATAAGGATTAGAGCATTAGCTTATTGCCTAAATGTAAAAATGTAAATTCACTGACAAAAAAATCTGGTCAATAATTGCTGCTATAATTAACTTGCAAATCAATTTCATTTTAATTAATCTTAATATAACATTTTTCAAATTTAATAACATTAATTTGCAGGTACATTTAACTGCACGTTTCAGACTCATTTGAATATTAAAGGGCACCTCCACAGATGTAGTCATGAGCAGTGGTTCCCTTCTGTGGCTCTGGAGTAGTCTGAGAAAATATAAAGGGTTATTTTGGCTTGGGTGTGGAGACTGCATCTTTTTTTAAACAGAAAACCTGTGTTTCAAACTAGGAGAAAGTATCCTGATGTGGGTTAAACCAAATGTTCCATGGCAGTATTACGTCTAAAGCTTTCCTGACATGTTGTGTGTGTTGGAAAAGGAATAGAGTGTTGCAAAATCGTAAGATTAGTTCATAGGTGTAATTTGAACCTAGTTGGCCTAAAGTCCTTCTGCACACTGTCTGTCAAAGTAAAGGTGAGGTCTACAGGAGGCGGGGCACCTTCAGCATGCTCTACATATTATGTTACCACGGCAACTACAGGATACTTACTGCATGTTTTCATCAGCCAACCGCTAAACCCTGTGTGACCTGATAATAACCACACACCGAGAAACACACAGGCGATAACCAGATAAACAGAAGTTAGGTTAGAAGGATGGCTGGTAGTTAAGGGAGTGGCACAGCTAGGGAAGACAGCTGACAGTAGAGCCGCGAAGATTATTGGATTAGATGTCAACTTTCTAATTAATTGCCAAGGCAAGACAGATCAGAGAGCCAGGTACAGTGAGGGACAGATACAGGGACAGCACAGATAAAGAGAGGTAGCTTAGCCAGACATATACAAAGTCAACAGGTACAAAGACAGATAGGTTCAAAAAGATGGACAGGTGGGCTGGTCAGACAAGGGCCCCTGGATTGTTTCATTTACACCACTGGCACACAACAGAAGATTTTCCATTTCAGAAGCGATCTTACTAAATGAAAAAACTCGGTTTTAGGCAAGCCCGCAACCAAGTCTCATGCTGTACCTTGAATTTGTCTGTTGATTTCACTGTACAGGCGAAGTTTCCATCATGTCGTCCCTCAAGTTGGACATTTCTGTTCCATGATAAAAACGTCATCTGCATGCCCACTTTCTTGCTATTCATTATATATTCACACATGTGCTCATTTTGACATTACACAGACTTTGAACCAGGGAGCTGGCGGGGTAAAGTTTGTCTAACATCCAGTTTGAATGATTCAAATACTTGCCTTCTGGCATTCAGGTGCTTTGGGTAATGTCTAGATCATTTAAGGGAAGTAATGCATTATGTAAAAAAGGCTAAAGGCTGGCAGAAAAGTAGTTTACAAAGACAGGTTCAAGGACAGGCAGACTTGTACATAGAGATATTTAGTGTGTCAGACAGGTACATAAAGACAGGTAGGCAGCAAATAGAGGCGGACAGGTACAAAAAGATGGACAGGTAGGCCAGACAGGCATGTACAGAGAGACAGATTGCAGAGACAGGTCAAACAGACAGGCACAAAGATAGAAAGCAGTTTGGTCAGACAGACATTTATTTAACCTTTATTTAACCAGATAAAAGCATTGAGATAAAATCTTATTTTCAATGCTGACCTGGCCAAGACAATAGTCCCTAGAGGTGCAGAAACAGACATGCAAGTAGTTAGACAAGTTCGTCAGACAGACAGGTCTTATGCTTATAATAGCTCTAATTATTGAATTAGTCTGAAAGTTCAATCCAAGTCCTTCTTACATTTCACATTGGAGCTAAGCTGCACCACCGAGCTGTAATCCATTGCCTGCCAGCCATTGGATCAAGGTGTGGATGTGTGTTTGTGTGTGTGTGTGAGTGTGTGTGTGTGTGTGTGTGTGTGTGTGTGTGTGTGTGTGTGTGTGTGTGTGTGTGTGTGGGTGAGGGTGAGAGAGAATATGAGATATGAGAGAACTTGTGTGTGTTTGTTTTCATATATTAAAGCAAGTGCTTGTGTGTTCACATTACCCTCCCCTCCACACCCCTTCTCCTCCCTTCCATCACACACACACACACACACACACACACACACACCACACACACACACACACACACACACACACACACACACACCACACACACACATACACACCTGTGTGAGTGTTTTCAGGTGTATTTGGTTTGGTTGGGAGGGAGGGAGGGAGGGAGTGGAGTTTGCTGTATTATCGCCCTGAGAACCCTATGATCTCTAAATGCACCCGCCAAAACCCTGCTGCTTGGAGGAGGGTTTGCAGTCGCAAACACACACACACACACACACACACACACACACACACACACACACACACACACACACACAGATGCTAACAGGTGTGTTGTACTGAGTGTGAACACTGATTTGCTCCTACAGAGTGTGAAATTGCAGAAGGCTTGTGTGCGTGTGCGTGTGTGTGTGTGTGCGTATGTGTGTGTGTTTGTGTGTATGTGTGTTTGTGTGTGTGTGTGCATGTGTTGGGGTGCTTTGATGAGAAGTAGTGAAAAGGTTCTTCTTGTTGAAGCCGCATTGGGTCTAATCCAGCCTGCTGACAGACCCTCATCCCTACTACTTCCTCAAGTACACACACATTAACACACTAACACACATACACACAAACACACACACGCACATAAACACACTCACAGCAGCTGGCCTAGGCCTGGCACAAAAGGTTCAATCCTTAATTGGCAGGTTGCACTTTTTCGAAGTTGGAAAATTCCTGCAACACCGACTTGTTTTGCACTTTCTAAGTTAAATGCATAACAAACTTTAGAACTACTTAAAACTCAGGGAAAACTTGCTTAAGATGGCGAATGTATATGTTGTGTATACTGTAGGTATGACAAATAAGAGAATGTGCATTTCAATATCGTTAAAGCAACTGTGTTTGCCTGGTTGGACAGTATTGATGGCTATCTCTCTAGATGACAAGAATAACATGCAAATAAGACAGCTTTGAATTTAGGCATATATCTCGCTTTTAATTCATGTAAATGCTCGGGGCAGACCATAACATAATTCAAACTTTTCAATGTTGAATATTTTTTAACCAATAGCCTATACAGTACAGTATATTTATTTTTGTCGATAGAAAGGTCAATTTATTAATCAATTAAGTAAATGCTGCACTAACTGAATAACATTAAAACATTTGTATTTAGAAAATGTTAAAACAATGTAAATTGCTCAAAAGTAATTGGTTATCATACATCAGTCATCATGATATCAGTCAATAGAAGTACTGAAAATGTAAAGAACAAAATACACTTCATAAATAGGATGTAAAATAAAAAGAGAACATTAAATAATATAACAATTAAGACCTAATTAAAAATGGTGACTTAATCAACTAAGTTGTTACTAGACTGGTGTCTGTTGTGTTCGCTTAAGAAAACTGAAATGAACGGCTCATTGGCTTGAGAATGCAATTTGCATGCAGAGAAAGTGCAAATTGGTTGCATAGTTTTAAAACAGTTAACTGTAACTAGAATATACATTAAAAAAACGGACACATTTAAAAAAGAACAGCATGACAACATAGCTAGGTAATATATAGTGTTATGTGTGGTGTCCAGACATTATGTTGAGTTAATCTTTGTAGTCTTTGTCCTATGTCGAATCCAAAGTATTTGGAGTTCTTCTCTTTTTCTTTCCTAAAATGCCCTTATGTTCCTTTTATACTTTTGCTTTTAACCTCTGCCACTCGTCAAGCAGACACTGAAAGCAGCACACTGTGTGACCCATCCAGTCTGTTTATTATAATATTATATCAGTCTCAGCCATCATTGTCCGCAGTCATCTGGAAAATTCAGCAACTCTTACCTTACTCCGTCCGTCTGTCAACACCTCAACCTAACATTATTGTGGAGACACACACACACACACACACACACACACACACACACACACACACACACACACACACACACACACACACACACACACACACACACACACACACACACACACACTTATTATTATCTTTTCCTCCTTCTATGAATACAGACACTGTAGACCCATGTTGTTCCAACTTCAAACCAGTTATGTGACACACCATAGAGACTCACTCATATCTATAAATGTAAATGTTGCTCTGCGCACAGATATTGGTAGATGTTTTGGATTCCTTTGTTACCTTTCAGAAACAAGTGTCACTAGTGAAACAATCAGCTTCGAGTAACAATTTAAGTAATTCATCTTTCCAACAGACCTCTTTCTTTCTTTAGGCTTGAAGACGATCAAGCACAAATGGAGCAACGTTAGCATTCATTGAGTGTTGTAAGGTTTCTGACCACATGATAAATATGAGTCAAAAACGTACTCACCTTTTCGGGTTTTCACCAACTGATGAGGCTCTACACCTCCTAAATGCTCCTCTGTATTCAAGTCTCCAATTTAATGCTGATCAGGTAGCATACAGTGGGTTAATAATAAGAAATGTATACATGTTTATGACTTTCATGCAATGGAATTTGAATAGGACAACCCAACCACATTTACATAACAAGATATGTACTCCATGTTCAATTCTCCTCAAGACTATTTTTCATGTTGAGGGAAAATTCCACACATGTTTGAGGAAAGGTGAAGGCTTAGCTGGCTCACCAGGGCACAGCGAGACATGAACACACACACACACACACACACACACACATACACGCACACACACACACACACCCAGGTATTCACGCAGATAGCTTGAGTGTTGACTAAGTGGTTAGGAAATATTGGTGTGAGTGAGTGATCGACTGCAACTAAAGTTTCCATTGAGGGTGGATAAACAGTGGGTTGTCAGAACAAAAGGTTAGCTTCTGATGATGTAAGCAATCGATTTGTAACGAAGGTCATATTAACACGTCTTTATAAAATCAACTATCCCCTGAAACATTAGACATATCAATGTGATTATAAGATATGATATTAATTTATAGCAACGTATCTTATCACCTTTATCATGTTTGGCTGGATAATATCATCATTTTACTTTGGTATATTTTGTTTTTTACTCACACGAATTAATTCATGTGTACGCTTTACATTATTATTTTGTACAATTCTCATTGAAGTTTACATGTAAATGCAATAAAGAGACACAATTATATGTATATAGTTTAGTTAAAATAATTAAACAAACATGTTACCAGTCACAGGTCACAGAGGTCAGACAGAAAAGTAATTTACATTTTCGAGAATCTGGGGAAAAGTTCAGAAGCTTTATTATTTTTGACACCCGCGTTTGTACAAATCACTCCAAAGCAAAATCAGCGACACAAATAAACAAATCAATTATGACTTTTTTCTTTTCCACAATATTTTTTAATTTACATTTTTTACCACACAAGAGACATAAAAACAAACCAAAATCTTCAATTTGTAATTGGTCATTGTCTAGAAATAAAGGTTAAATTGTATCTATTTACATGTGTAATCAAGAGAACAAAATAAGCTTTCTGAGCTGCTCTCTAAAGTACTGCCGCACGGTTTAAGGGCTTTTAGCTGCACTAACATAAGCTTCTCGAATGTACATTACACAGAAAAGGGCATGGAGGTCAAAAAGTGTAAAGCTAGAGAGGCATCTTCACACATAAAACACGCACACACACACACACACACACACACACAAACTATTTACAGGAAGGTTTCTGTAAATATCCCTTTAATCGGCCTAATGAAAACACAAGCAGAACACAACCAGGCTGTACCATAATAAGCCATTAAATATGGATTGTGGAGGAACTACCCTGAGGTTCTCTCTCTCTCTTTGGTGTTTAATATCAGGTTGTTCACTCAGTGAGAGTGAGAGTTCACACACACAGCTGTAATTAGCAGCTTAGGCAGCCAGCCAGCTCTGTAAATGCACTATGATGTGCGTGTGTGTATATGTGTGTGTGTGTGCGCACTGACGAAAACATACACATGCTTTCTCTCTGAGCGTGTCTCTGCGCAGGTGTGCATATTCTTCGTGCACACCTGTGTGAGTGTGTGTGTGTGGCGGTGAGTCACACAGTTGTGCGTGGGTGTTGTGTTTGTCTTATCTGTGTGCTGATGGAGAGCTGAGGTGCTTGGAGACGGGCTGTGACGTGTATATGTGTGTGTGTGTGTGTGTGTCTGTGTGTGTGTGTGTATGGGTGAGTGATTGCTCCCTAACACCTGGTATTAGCACCAGTAATCCTCACACCACATCATACTCACGCACCAGTCCCATGCAGATCACATTCAGCTTTTCCCTGTCCCGCTTCAAGGTGTTTCTCAACTTGTCTTGGGGGGCGAGGTCGGAAATATATTCCAGCAGAGGATTCCAAGGTAAACAAACTGTCCCTTGGCAGCCACTTTAAACTTTGGTAAAAAAAGATAGCATATAAAGTAAAAGTTCAGATACAAAAATGTGAAAAATACAGAGTGGAACTGTAAGGTAAGCAAAATGGTTGTACACTGTTTGTGTTTTTATTTGTATATTTTATAGCTGTCTGGAATACAAACAATCAAGTGGAAAAATAGAAGAGAAAACAGACACTGGATGTCCCTTAGAGTAACAATAGCTACAAGTACAAAAGCAAAGTACCCTCATAATTTGTATATCTTATAAAACTTGGATTTGTTATGCTTTCTTCCACACAATTCCTTAAACAAGTGTCAGCTGACCAATCACCTCATCACACGCATTCAGATAAACTTCAGTTCGCACAGGAAACAACTTTGTCCATTGGTATTTTAATTTGAAGAATTCAGTTGAGTAGAGTTTGCTCTACATTTGGATGCAGTGTGTTTCATGCCTCTTTGAGTCTCAGCCCATTTCCACATCAATCCAGCTTTTTTTACCGTCAGTGCGGCCTGCCCTCCCATATTGGATTTGCTCTCTCAATAATTGATGCAGGAGGTATTTTGTAAAGCTAAAGGCCAGCAATCCTTGGTGTCAAATTCAAAATTAGTTCCTCCTGTATTATTAACATCCCTGAGGGCAACAGGTTAATAAGAGGAACTCTGTAACAATAGATGGACAGAAGGATAGAAAGATAGAAAGGTCTTCTATCTTTCCTATTTTACCTCAGAGTTGCCTCATATGTACACACCGTTAAACATTAACACTTCCCACAATGCATTTAGACTTACCTGTGAGGAATGCAGTCAGATGTCACTCATCAGAGTGTTTACAAAACACACACACACACATGCACACACACACACACACACACACACACACACACACACACACACACACACACACACACACACACACACACACAGCTTTAAATATTTTGTCTGAAAAACATCCTGTTTGTTCTTACACATGGCAGATTGTCAGCTTGTCAGACAGTGACGTGAAATTGATTACATCTAATGAGATTTTATTTCAGTAATCTGATTACGTGGATATGAAAGCCATGATAAATTATTTAAGTCTTGAATCCTCATGGGCTTACCATATTTTAGAATTAGTGAAAACTGTTTGGTTATCCCAGAAGGATTTTTAAAATGTTTTTAGACAATCTATAGAGATCGGGATGGAAACACCCGCATACAGATGATACCATGCCGCTTGCATGGCTAAAAATATTCAAACTGCCGTGATATGTCATAACAAAAAGATTTAAAGACACATTGCCAATATATTTTTTCACTCTGATATTAGCTATGGCTGTGCGTGTAACATAACATTTGCTCTCACTCTGACAGAAAGCTGGTGACAACACGGACAAAGGAGGCCATTACCTTGGATGGTAAGATAAAATAAGGTGGTATGGACCTTATTGTGTCTGTAGGAATGGTGCTGAATCCTCGTAAACAAAACAAAAATGTTGACCTTTAGTTCCTGTAAGTCTGTTTCATATCAGACTGATAATATTAGGCAGAACAATTTATTGTAGAAAATAATTAATTCAGAGAGCACTTTTTAGATTTAATATCTTGAATAGTTGCGTTGTTTTTGCATGAAACATAACACACAATTTTGCACTTTCAAGAATCGATGCTAACTTGTGTGACCTATTCTATATTCTCATTAATATCAATTCATATAATTGATATCAGTGAGATTGTTTAAAATTAGAACTAATTAACAGACAAACTGTCACGTGTTATTTTGTCCAGTTGAGTATTTATTGGTATGAAATCACCTAATAAGGAAAATAAATCCTGACAGATTAACAGAATATCCTATTAACAGATTAATCAGGGTGCATGCACATGGACACGTTTGTGTTGTTATTCCATCATCCTTCTGCCCAGCCTTAACTGAGATAATGTTGAAACACGTTGGTCAATTCTGCAGCCAATTGAATTCAATGTTTGGGTAAAAAACACAAGGTTTCTGGGTAACACCGTTTTGTGTTTTACATGTAGGAGTTATGTTCTTCTGTTATAAGTTTACTTTCTTTGCTTTGTAATATTTTGCAGCACTAAAAATACCTCAGTTTAAATAAGTAGGCAGCTATAGGACCAGCATGCATCTGAGCAAATTCCTATGGTGCTTCAGTATCCTTTTGTTTAAAGTTTGTTTGTTGTTTTTATTTTGGAAAAACAGCTACTAAATGCCCTGTGTGAGGTTGACATTTCCCAGGTCAATGTTCAAGTGTTTTGCTTCATTAAATGTTGTTCCCCAGCTCAGAATATGAGGCAGTCTAAAAGAAAGTCTCTCACTTTTAACTTCTATCCACATTGTCTGACAGCATGCAACATAAAACTCAGATCTCTCTGACATTTCCTGAGGTAGGTATGCTATTTCAGTACCATAATAAATCACAGATGAACTGTCCTTTGTCTGTCTTGAGGCAACAAATGTCTCGCTGCCTTAGGTGACATGATGATTAATTGAGTTCCATTGCGTGAGTTCTGGAGACAGATTTATATCAGTTTTGCTTTTTTTTTATGCAATTCCTAAAATCCATGTCGATGTCATTTTGTCTATTGCTGCCATAGAAAGAACTCAAGGACATATTTTAACCATGAAAGCTTTTCAAATACCCTTTAACCAATTTAGATTTCATCCTACAGTATGTGAGTGCACAGGGGAGCATTAAAGGAATGTATTGATTTTCAGACAACACTGGCAGCTTGTGCTGGAGACCTTCCTGGTTTCATATATCAAGAACTTTAAATCTTTAAATTAAAGTCAGAGATGATTGAATGGTTTATATCTGTTGGAGTCAAGAGAAAAAATCTTTGCACTTTTGAACTTTGAAACATTTCAAGTTAATATTTTACTTAAATGCTTCATAAAGAATTTATTTTTCAATCTGCAATACTTTTCGGTTGTTTGTATTTCTTAAGTTAAATTCACGTACACCTGTTTCTATCTACTCTGTTTAAACGACACATTGCATTACAGAGATTTGTTTTCATTTATTTAGAAAAGGCTGATTTTGGGCTACTATTGCAAATGTAACTGGCAAAAGGTACTTTCCATATGCATATGACCAAATATGGAATTATATATTTAACATCAAAGGATATTTGAAAAAATGTGTTTGTTGAATACTGCTCTTATAAACTTGTCATTTGTAAAAACCAATGCATTTAATAGGTAAGGATGTCTTTACTTCTTTCCTTTTTTTCTTACCATCATTAGGAAATATGCCTTTCACTCTGGTTTAAAAGGATGCCCTCGTCTATCATGCCAGGTAAAATAGATATTACAAACAAACAATAAGAGACAGTCAAAAGATAGTTAAATAAATCAGATGAGGGTCATTGGAGGAAGCTGAAGAGGATCTGGCTAATTTGGTCTGGCAGTGTAATGGAAAGAAGACTCAAGATGAAGGCCCAGCTGCCCTGTGCTAGAGAGCTGGCCATTGTAGTTCAAGTTGTGTAGACACGACGGTCTGAGTGACCGTTAGACAAGACAGGGATATCAGAGACCATGAAGACTCCCCCAGGGATAAAAGAGAGAGAGGGAGAGCGAGAGAGGAGGGGGCTGTTAGAACAAGGTAAAGGGACAAAAGAGTTCATAGCTGTCATTCGTTTTTCCTTTTTTGTATTTCTGTCCATTCTTTTGTCTGAGGGGCAACTGTAAGAGCCAAGAGGCCCTGAGCAGCAGCTGGCAGGTAGGAAGAGAGCGAGGGAGGAAAGGAGGGAGGAAGGAGATAAGTGAGAGAGGTTGGACAAAGGGAGGAATGGATAGGTGAAGCGAGAGGGCTGGATGGTGGTGGAGACAGGAAGTTTGTCGCAATCGAATCACACATTTAGCTGCATCTGTATTACTAAAGCAGATTTTATGAAAACATTTGGAGTTGTTTTTTTCCACATCAAAGCAACAAAAAGATAAACAGGATACAGCTAAGTAAAAGTATATCTGCTATAATGATCTTATAAAATGTATAAATAAGACTTAAGTGAACAGAATGCATTAACCAGAGAGAGTTGTTATTTACAATGTGTCAGCGCAACAAATGAAATCTATGATAAAAAACGATTTTTAGCATATTAAGTGTGATGCTAAGTGTACAGCAGCAATGAAAGAAATACCGTTTTCTTTCTACTTTGCTAGAGTAAACTATAGATTATATGCTACACTCAGACATTCAAACACACATAAATAAACACACACACACACACACACACACACACACACACACACACACACACACACAGTGGGTCTCAGTTAACCAGAGTCAATAGGCTGCAGACAGACAAGTGTGATTACAGCAGATACTGTTGCTCTCAATGTTCAGTGGGTCCTGTGTGTGTGTGTGTGTGTGTTTGTGTGTGTGTGTGTGTGTGTGAGAGAGAGAGAGAGAGAGAAAGAGAGAGGGAGAGAGATGAAACGACAGAACAATCTAGTACTTTGTGTTCTTCTCTCTCAGTGTCTGTTAAGTGAGCTGTCAATCTACAGTAAAATTTCAAACATCATTCTTGCTGTTGAGTATCTCTTTTTCTCACTTTAGAAACATTGTTGTGCAAAATGCAAAATATAAGGTTTTCAAAAGAAACAGTGGTACAGCATTCTGAGGAATTTGTGTGTCATTCAAAGAATAAACTGCATTTGAGAGTTGCTCTCTTACAATATAAATATAAATAACTTATTGGGGTTGGACAGATCATTTATACATACATTTGTCCTGTTGTAATTTTTTGTGCCAAAAAAGAGGGTTATTCTTTCATCCATACATGTTTAAGAAAATGGCATCTTAATACATCTTATGCCTGATTCCCCATGATACTAAATGTCAAACCTAATCAGAATCAATAATAAAATAGAAAAACATATTGTTTTGATTCCAGTTTGTCACAGTTAATTCTTATCTTTCCTACATATTTGAATGTCTTATGTAAAAAAATGCATTAACCAATGGCGCATTTCCACTACAGCGCGGCTTCCACTTGGCGTAGTTCCGGCTAGCGGGTACTATTTCACAGTTTTTCTGGCCCCATAAAATCGAGGTTCTTAGCGGGCCAACAACCAGGCTGAGTCGGGCGGAGTATGCTAAACTAGAGAGAATCGCTGGCAAGGGGGCTACAACTACAACAAAATGAACATATTTGACCGTGATTTAATTGTAATACACGTTTCAAAATGATGCCGAAGTAACAACATACTGATACAAGTTAGTAAAAACCATGAATTAATGCTTTGACAAGTCTGCAGACAAGACGGCAGGCGAAAAACCTTTTAAAATGCGTGTTTTCTAAATGGAGATCGGCTAAGCTAACGCAGTATATGCTCCGACCGTCCACACTCACAACAACGGCCTATACAGACAGAAATAAACCAGCGACTGTATTCGCCATGACACAGACAGTCTGTGGTTTGTTTGTTTAACTTTTGTCTAGTTTCTGAACAGATATGAGGAGCTGTGAGCTTGAGTGCTAACAGCTAACGGCTGATGTTGTTTTTCTGTGGTTCGCACTGAAGATGACGTCACGGCTCCGCCTACATTGCGTTACTATAGATACTACCCCTGTTCCTAAACTGTAATGGAAGCACAGCATTAAAGTGAGCCGAGCCTAACAAGGCCTAACAAGGCCTAACAAAACCGTACTAAGTCGAGTGAGGCCTGCGGTGGAAATGAGCCATAAGGGAAACGCAGCATAAAGTGAGCCAGTCCTAACAAGGCCTAACAAGGCCTAACTATACCGTACTAAGCCGAGCGAGGCCCTGCAATGGAAATGCGCCATTAGACACACATACATGCGATGCAATGGTTGAGAAAATCTTAACAAGAGTTTAAATTATTTTTAATGGTTCGTTTATTATTACTGAAACATTTACTTTAGGTATTATAAGTACAAATATGTATCATAGATTACTGTCGCCCTTTTTACGGTCCTAATGTCGTATCATTTAATCATAGAATATTGTATTATTATTGTGTTTTTGTGTAAGAATGTCGCAGTTTCGACAATGTTGAGCCAATTTAAGATATGTAAACATTTCGGACAGAAATGTTTTATCAGGACTGATTCATGTGACCTAAAATGTAGTGAAATACAATACAAACACAACAAATATATACTTTATAATGGTAATATACAATATAAAAACTACACAAAAGGCAGCTAGCATCCACTCACAAGGATTCGTCGAGGTGGTGAGCCTACGAGCCAATTACAGCACAGTAAGGCGGGACTTGAGAGGAAACGTCATGTGCTGGGCGCATGCGCACCGGCATACGGTGGGCACACTTGCTGCGCACAGGCTATGTAAACAATAACAAAGTAATATGATTAATTACGTTTTGGGTTAAGGTTAACATTACTGTACCTTGGCATAGGTAAAATAAATGTTCTCAATGAATGCGTCTAACTTAAGTAACCACTGGTTTAACGCTGGCTGAAGTCACCCTAATCAAACACACTGTTGCATGACGCAGGTGGATGCTAGGCCTGGATAGCATGCTAAATGCTTATCTCCCTGCATGAGTTTTTCGTTCGCTGAGACACTTTTATATTCATTGACGTGTGCGTGGACTTCCTGCTGTTTGTGACAATATTTCAAAAAGAGAGAATGAAAACGTTGAGGAGCACGGTGGGACAGAGAGGCCAAGTGGACTGGTTAAAGGCCTTAACGCTGCATGGGACCTACAGAAGACCGTTAGGTGAGTACAAAAACAACAACACTCACATCATTTCTGACTGTTGTTAGTGATGGCGAGATGAAGCCTTATGAAGCTTTCCAGTAGGGATGCTCCGATCGCCAATTTTGGGGCCGATCGCCGGAATCAGTATCGGCCGATACCGATCGCCGATCCGATCGAGTGGGTGGGG